>NW_022045876.1:943812-986804 GCF_001654015.2 Drosophila navojoa | reverse complement strand
TTTTTTTTTATTTTTTTTTTTTTTTTTTTTTTTTTTTTTTTTTTTTTTTTTTTTTACCCAGAATTTTATGTATATTTTCTATACTTCTTTTTCCTTACGCAGTTTTAATTTTTTTCATATATGTTTCCTGTTCTTTTGTTTAGGGCAATTATAAATTTAAAACAAAAAATCTGTTTGCATTAAAACCTTTTTGTTATCACATAAATTCTTGCATATGCATTGAATATTCTAAGCCATAAAATAAACTTATTTTGCATTCATATTTCAGCAATATCTGGGCAATCGAACGTCCATATTTGTGCTTATGTTTTGACTGTCCAGAAAATGTTTTCATGCTTGATTTGTTTATTTTTGTTATATATTTTTCAATATTAAACTGATAACAAAGTTTTGCCAATGTATTTTTGAACTTAGTTTTCTATTTTATAATCTTTTTTTTGTATTATTTTTGCTGCTGCTGTCATTCAATTACATTTTCAATCAAACAACAATCCAACGCTCCATGTTCAACTGTTTCGCACACTCTCACACGTACCACAAACATATGTAAAGTGCCGATATATATGTATGTCTGTGTGCACATATATATACATATATTGCATAAATTTGTGACCTTTGAGTTTTCAATTCAATTTTGTGCACGGCAGCAATTGTTCGAACAAAACTTTGTCCTTACACCCGAAAAGCGCAAAAACAAGCAACAAAAATACACATACACACACACACATGCAAACACCTGCACACACACACACACACTCTTGCAGCGGCACGTAGGGGCACACTCTGCCTCAATTTGCATGCATTGAGCGAGTGCCCACCGCAGGGGGCGTGGCGCCGTTTTCACTCAAAACATAAAACAACAGCAAAAGTAAAAAACATTTTTTAGAACATGAAAATTTTACATTGCTTTTTTCGATTTGTTTTAATTGTTGCGCTCGCCTCATGCTGTAGCCGTTGTTGTTGTTGTTGTTGCTGCTGTTGCTGCTGTTTGTTCAGCAATACTTTGCTGTTGTTGCTTGTGTGTTTGGCAATCCATGCGGCTGCTCTGCCGATTATTGGCAATTGTCAAATATTAGTTTTTGTTATGGTTTCATCAGGGCGCAGCATTTTAATTAATTTCAAAGTTTGCCAATTTCAAAACTTGACTACAAGTTGCCCTTTCATTTATTTATTTTCGCAACAAAAACACACATTTTTCGAGAGTGTTTATAGGTCAATTTGGCAATTTTGATAAGTACATTTATGTTGGCTTGTTGAAGAAAAATGAGAGAATCAACTTGAGTTAAGACAGACTTTGTTTGAGCTACATACATATATATATTCGTCTCCATATGAAATGTATGTGCTTTGTGATCAGTATAAACAATTCATTTCTTAAAAATGTTAGGACTGAATATAAACTCTAAAGAAATCTAAGAATTACAAATGATTATTGCTGTAATATGATTTTTTTTTAGTTCTTTTCAATTATTATTATATTTAAGGGACTTCTTTTGTCTTTTGGCTCTTTGTCTCTATTTGCCAAAATAGTTTATATTTTACCTAGCTTACAAAATTTGCCTACTTATACATATTACTTCCTTGGCCATGTTTTGGCTCGTCCTCAATTTTTGCTTTACCCAAATTAAGCAAGGAATTTGTGTCAAAATGTTGGCCAAAAGCGAGAGTCTAATGATGCCCCAGCACCAGACTTTTCCCCTTTCCCTTTTAGACAAGAGGGACCTGAAAGGTCGTTGCTTGAGCTGGTTGAAGAGGTGAAGCCGACTTCCAATGGGCAACAAAAACAAGGAGCACAACAAATTGATTGTTCAAGTGGGGAAGACGTAAAATGTTGACTCAAGCTTATACATACATATATGTATGTGCTATAAATAAATTGCTTATTAAACAACCCAATGCAGTTTTAAGAAAAATTTGTGTACAAAACCTCGATTCGACTTTATTACTAGCTACTTAGCCTCTGGACTATATGAAATCCTGGCTATATCCCGAATGGCTTCATTCAGTTCATTAAGCATAGCTCATGTGAGAGACGTCTCTGTTAATTTTTGCTCTGGTCTTTGAGGTTTTCTACCTAATGTTGCGCATACGTCACGTGCGCCCCATAGATGACACTCGGTGCGTTTATTTGCCAAATCCACTTGCTGTGCTTAGCCGTGGCAGAGCTTAATCACCTGGCCGCAGCCGCACGTGCATTACCTCAGAGACAAACACACACACACTCACACATACGCCCTCGAACTGTTTGTGCAATGTTTTTTCATGCTAAGACCTTGAGCTTGTTGTTGGCTCAGCTTAAATGCAACAATTAGTGGCTCACATTGGCTTTTGTTGTTAGTTGCTGGTTTTTCTTTATGATCAGGATTTTCCCACACTCACCATCTCTCTCACTCACTCACTCTCTCTTTCTCACTCTCTCTCTCTTTCAGCATCTGTGTGTCTATATTAACTTTTGTCATTTGCTGTCGTTCCGCGGGATTTTGCATTGATTAAACCACTTCATTGAAAAGCTATTTATTAATTTCAATCTGCTAATGCACACACACACACACAGACACAAACATGCACAGCCACTTAATGCAATTGTCAATAAAAATAGCTTTGGCTTGAACGTTTATCGTTCGCATTGTTCTGGCTGGCGCGCTCGCATGCATTAGCGAGTGCAGAAATTATAAAAGCAAACTGTTGAGGTTTTAATGAAAATGCGCTCTATGAAGAGTACATTAGTACTCTATCTATTGTGTTAATAGAGACTGTTATATTCAGTTAGCTTTAATAAGTGATCAGAGTAGTTTCAAATCATGTTTCACTCTTTAAGTCAAGTCAAGTCTGTTTTAATCTGTTAAAAAGTTCTTGAACTCACACATACACACACACACACACACACACACACACTCAGCACTCACACATACGCACGCATACAGCGAAAGTTTCTGCCACCAGCTTCACGCGTGTTTGCCTTGATTTCCATATTGATTTATTTAATGCACATAATGGCATTTGGCGATTGTTCGATTGTGTGTCTGTGTGCGTGTGTGTGCGTGTGTGGCATGCAACAAGTGCCAATGTGTTAAATGCAACTCAATATACATAAATTTATCGAGCATTTGGCTCCAGGCATGCCACGCTGCACTGCACTGCACCTAGTGGCTGAATAACTTCACAAAACTTCACTTGGCTGTTGCCATTCAAGTCAGCTTATTGGCATGCATTTGCATGTGTGAGACTCGCTCTCTCTCTCTGTGAGTGTGTGTGTGTGTGTGTGTGTGTAAGTTCAGCATATTGAAATTGTTGCCATAGCAGACGTAATCCTTGCCAACGTTCCCAGTTCACAAACATGAAAAGGCCAAGGCGCCAGCAACGCGAAGCTGATAACAAAAAAATGTAATAAACGCCAGGCAAAATATTTGTCAAATCAATTTCAATTTCAATGTAGTCTAGTGTTTGTGTCAAGGACATACACATTCGCACACAGACACACACACACTCACACAGACACACAGCTAGTATAAAAATTGAATAAGTTAAGAGGCGTTAGCTATGTGCGCGCCAGTTAAGGTTAGAATCTTGTGCTGATTTTCCATTTTATATGCATTATTTTGCCTTTGGCAGAGGCACACACATACATGTGTATATGTGTGTGTGTGTGTGTGTGTGTGTGTAACCCACGCATAACACTTTTGTTGAGCGACGCTTGGGCGAAAGTTTTTAAGGTTACGTCGACAAATGACACTTGAAGCCATTCTTGGGCCATACACTCTCCCACTGGGACTATCCATGATCTGTTCAAAGTTGTGGGCAGAGCAGACGCCAGTGTATTGGCCCCAACTAGTTTGGCTAAAGCAGAGCTGCAGCAGCACTTAAGTTTCGAGTGCAACTCTTATGTAAATTTCAAGGATTTGCTAAAATACTTTGATGGCTTTAGCTAAATTAATAATATGAAATTTAGTTTTTGTTTTTTATTGAGTGGTAAACATTTCTGTAGATATTTATGTAATATTATCTAGAGTTAAAAGTCATATCTGTACTATATATATATAATTAAAATAAACTTTTCATTTAAATGAAATTGTTAGTAAAGTGAAAATAAAAAAAATTTAGAGAAATAATTAAAATTAAGTTAAAAAAAAAAAGGTTTTTATTGAAATAAAATTAGAAATTAATTGTTATTTATCTATATATAAAAAATGTATTGATAATTAAATGAATTGAAAACAAATAAAAATAAATTAATTTAATAATTTTATACAAAATAGAACATTTTAAAATTTCTACACTAAAATGTTACCTAATAGTCTTGAAATAAAATACTAAAATAAATACGAAAATACTGAAATAAATACTAAAAATACTGAAATAAAATACTAAAATAGAATACTAATTGCTAATTGCTTATGGTATATTCCATTATACTCTAAATATATACTCTAGGCTTACTCCAAATATTCCACTCTATATGCAATACATTCACAGTAAGATCTTTGCTGTTAGTGTATTCAGTATTCGTTGTCTCGCGATATTTGCATTTATCCACTTTATTTACGCAGAGCAGTTATTTTTTATATTATTTGTGAAATGCGTGTATTTCTTTCTTATTTGCAATTTTGGTCCTTTGTGCCTAACGGGAATACAACATGACAGTGTGACAGTACAGTTACGACTGCCTGTATGTGTGTGCGTGTGAGTGTGAGTATATTGGGTTGGGTGAAAAATTATTGAAGACACTGTTGATGGACGACGCATTGGGGCTGCTTTGCCATTGTATGCGACATGTTTTGATTGAGGTATACCACAACAACAACAGTAACAACAATAACAACCACTGTGGGAAATAAGTCTGGAATCTTTTGGTTATTTATTAAATTTACTGCCGCTTTCAGGTCGCTCGGTCGCTAGGGGAAACGTTGCCAGCGCCTCTACCACGTGCATAAATTCTGTTAAAAGCCGCTAAGTAAAAGGGCTAACACATTTTGCTCACATACCAAATTAAAGTTGACCAACTGTGAACGGCCTCCGGGCAACCACTCAACTGCTGACGAGTGGGCGTGCCGCCCTTGGTGAAAGCAAGGTCAGAGGCAAGAGCAGGAGCAGGAGTAGTAGCAGGAGCTGGGGCTAGGCAGTATTATAAATTCGCATTAAAATATGTCAAAATATGACAAAAGTCTCTCAACGTTGCCTTTTGCTCTTATTTCCTTGGTAGCTCGAGTAGTGCTTTGATTGTTTGCTTTTGGGTCTTGGGTTTTTATTTGCCCTCTCGCTCTCTCTCTCTCACTCTCTCATAATTTCTTGTGTACACAATACAATTGAGTTGCCGCCGTTGTTGTTGTTGTTGTTATTATTGTATTTATTATTGCTTTTGGCACTGTGATTGCTTTTGAGCATCCCAACCACCCAACCACCCAACCACCCTAGCTACCCAACCACACCGACTGGGCTCGATGACAAATTGCTGACTTGACACTGGCTGAATGCAAAAGTGTAATCTCACATTGATTAAGTTAAGTTTCCGACAGTTTGTCAAGCGTCAATTGGGGGCGTATATAAGAGTGAGAGAGAGGGGGAGAGCGACACACACATAAATCAAATATGGTAAATGTAAATAGGATGGGATATTCAAGTTGCTTTAGGGAATTATGCAACAGAATCTAACGCCATTGCTGACCATACAATTTATGGTCTTGGACGGTATTCCGGGTCGGAATTTCTTAATTAATTTGGACTACTGCATTATGGAACTTATTTTGCTTTTCTGATTTATGAAGGAATAATTTTATTTAGATTTAGAAAACTTGCTTAATGAAAAAAGCGAATAATTCAATAACATTTTATATAAATTTTAAATATATTCAAAAACTCTATAAATCTATATCATCAGACCATGCAAAAATGGATTTCTTTAACTAAAATTTACCAGCAAAAATAAAATCCAAAGCAGATTGTTCCTTCACACTTGATAACATTTAACATAATTTCCATCTCTCATTTACTATTTATATATTCAATTTAAGTCCAGCTTTCTCTTTATTAGCTGATACAAAATCCCAGCCAGAGCTAGGTCTCTACACTTTTTTCTCTCAGTGTACGCGTCGTGTGAGATGTGTTCATAAAGCTGTCGCCTTGCCTTGGGCGCCTTATGCAACTCTTGTTTGGTATTTACAACAAATTCTCACTTATTTCTTTTATGTGTGTGTTTGTGCATTTCAATCAGCAGAGCATAGGAAATGGCCCACAATTTGGATGAGAGTTTCCGGAACTTTGTAGGACAGCAGCTGTCGCAGTGTGGCAAACATTTTTGCAATTACACTTTTACAGTTTGCTCAAAAAACAATTTCTAGTTTGGCCCAAACGAGAGATTTACAATTGTTGACATTATTTTCGGGCCATAATCTATTTTTTCTCTTCTCTTCTCTATACTAGCTCACTTCTTTTTCTGCCATTTCTCTATTCTATTGCAAATTGTTTAGTTACGTCTTCGTTTTTGATTGTCAGAAAGTTTTATTGCAGGCGTTGACAGTAATAAATATTGTGTGCATCTCACTTCCGGTTAGCTCCATTTATGGCTACGCCACAGCTCGGAGCTCTTAATGGCCCAGCCTCTATGTCTACACACACACACATGCAACTCGAATAGCAATTGAAATTCTTTGTCTTATCGTTGTTCGAGCAATTGTTGTCCTCGTCGAGTGTTTTGTGTCTTGGCGATGGATGCGTGATAATATTGTATAAACACTTTTTGAGTAAAATATATATTTGACACGTTATTGTCGAAGTCTTACAAATATTTGAGATTTTTTAGATTAAGCTGCAGTGAGCTCTGCCATGGTTGAGTGGAATAAATATTTGAATTAAGTTGAACTTTAGGCAATTTGTATGCGATCTAATATAGAAATATTCAGATACATATTTCTCACACATTTATATAAAAATTATAAAAATGTGACAAAATAAAAATATAACAACGTGTTAAAAAAATTATATATGTACATATATTTGATGTACAAATTTGTAGCTCATTCAAAGAAAGAATACAATATAAATATCCAATTATAGTTCATTCCATTTAATGTTTCCGGGTACTATATAAAGGCAGCCCTTATTATATACATAGCTATATGAATAAGTAATGGACCAGTTAAGAGCAATAGCAAAACAAATAGAGATCTAAGAAAATCAACTTGAGTTATTAGCTAATTAATATACATATTTATTTTTCCTGCTACATGAATAACATTATGAAGTGAGATGTTATTGAACCTCAACTAGGTTTGCGTCGAAGGCGAATGTTGGTGACGAATATATGTATTTCCTGGTCATACTTCTCTTCAAGCAGTTTTGTCATTACAAAAAACATTCTATTTGGATGCTTCAATTCCTGAGCTAAGCAGAAATTTTCCCACCTGCTTCACTAAGAAATTCATATAAAATACGTCGTACTTTCGCTAAAAGTTTTTCAATAATTTAAAGCTGAGTCTTGTTTGACTGGCAAAGTTTATGAAATACTTCAGCAACAACATGAAACGGCTATCGCAATTTAATTATCGCAAGTAGCAACAACCTTGCCTAGCCAAACACATATTTCCATTTCGCAAATTTTCATTTAGTCGAGAGCTCCGGCATGTTTCGTGACACGTGTCCATCTCTGGTGCATGCTTGTGGGGCATAAAATGTTGCGCACTGTTTGTGGCTGGCAAAGAAGCTCTAATTTCATGCAGCTCGTCGTCAACAACAACCAGATGCCAATTGGTGCACAAATGCATCGAGTTCTGCTAATTTCCTGCATTTGTCTGCTTTATGCCGGCTGAATGTTTGCGGCAACACTTTAATGAAATTCCTCCGAGAGCAGATATTAAATTTCTTATCTCTAATATGTTTCATAGCTGTTTAAGCACTTTTGAAAGTGATCTCATATTATATAGTCTAATGCCTGATATCTGTGGCACTCGTGAATTGATTGCAGCTCAGCAATGATTTGATTTTTTCTTCACAAACTGCGCCAATTCGAGCAGCTCTCGAGTTGTTATATGAACCAGCTGAAGTTGTTTTTTTATTTGCTTTGACTCTGGTCAACAAACAAGCAAATTGTGAAAAGTCCATTGTGTGCAGCTGCGGCTCCTCTCTTTGGCATTGACTTGAGAAATAACTAAATATACAGCAGGCAGAGAGCAGAGAGGAGAGCAGAGAGAGAAGTAAGAATAAAAATAACCCCTTTTCACAATTCAAATTTGGTTTACTTTGGCATTATGCATGACTTCCAAGTGGTCCAAGTAGCCATAATATAGCATTGTGCTTAGTGTTATTTACATGCAATGCCAAAACAGATTGCACAGATACCAATGTCTGCAAGTGTGAGTGTGTGTGCGAGTGTGCGGGTGTGCGTGTGTGGATAACGGTAACTCGGCCGTTCGAGTGGCAATTTGTGCGTGCAACGAAGCGAACATTTGCCAGCAAAACACTTGAGAGACTCAGCGCGCAGCTTATAAAGTGGTTATAGAGATATATGTACATATATATGTATATATATTATATATATATTTTTTTGTAAGTTATACAAAAAAGAAATATATATACATATATATATATAAAAGAAATATATATATATATATAAATATATATATATATATATATATATATAAAAGAAATATATATATATATGTATATATATACGTATAACTATCTAGGCAACTTAGAGGTATGCAATTTCGAGAGGGCTGTATGGAAAGTTTTTGCAAGCTATAAGCATTTTAGCTCGCCCACTCATAGTCTAGTCTATATGTATCTTTCGATTTTATGAATAGACCTTGGAGAGGTTCGTAAGAGCACTTTAGATAAGTTTCTATTCATCCACATGCTTCTCTTTTGCTCTGAGTTGAGATTTTCTCTAATCAACTTATATCCTATAAAAATATATGTAGAATATAAAATTTAATACATAAATTAAATTGCCAAAATATTAATAAAAAAAATATGTATTTTTAATAATTAAATTAGCTAATTTATTGAACCTTATAAAAATTATTTACCACTTGAAATATTTAAACAATTATTTTAAAGTATTTTAGTATTTGATTTATTTTATTATTATTTTTTGTTTAATTTCTGACTATTTTATTTTGACTATTTTTGTTTATATTTTAGTAATAATCATAAATTTTGTTTAGTAAAATATATAGCAAATATAGTGAAATAATTTTCTAGATATCCTAACTGTATAAACTCGGCTTAAAGTATCAGTTCACACAAGCCAGATATCTGGAAAAGTATTTGATATAAATGAAACATATAAATGAGTAGATTAAGTAAAGAGAAATATATTAAATTCACTTTTCAATTAGAGCATAAATTTTAATTATGAGAACTTAATAATAGCTTAACTGAATAAACTTAATTTTTTCATAAATAAATAAATTTAAAACTTTTCTAGCACACCTCGCATATCTTGCCATTGCATTGCACAAATTGCTGGAGCATACCTGGCCTCACCTTTACACAGGCAATACATTTAAATTCGCATACAAAATATCGGCATAGAACAGTTAGATAACTGCAGCCAGTTGAGATTTTTGCCAGCATTCGCAAAGAAAATATTTTGCCAGGACGCGGCTCGTCCGCCTCCTGCTGTGGGCGGGGATTATTATTTTGGTCGCGAAAACTTTTTGCGAAACAGTTGCGCAATGCCACTATACATATACATAAGTATCTATGTATATATACATACATATGTATATATCTAAGCATGTCAATAGCAGCTCGTCGAATAATGGAAATGTGGTTAAATAAAAACAAAAAATAAACATAAAATACATGGAATATCCGATTTGGAGAACATTTTTAGAAATAGATAGCCGTAACGTGGCTGAGCAGCTGCTCAATAAAATAATCATGGCTTTCGCTCTCTCTCTCTCTCTCTCTCTGTATGTGTGTGTGTGTGAGCCGGAAAACAAATGCGCATTTAACATTCATGCGGCCGCAACGATGAGTGGCCAAAAATCAAGAGGGCAAACCAATGCAGCAATGCAAATCCCGGGCAAAGGATTAAACGCAAATGCTGCTAGACCAAGAGACCAAAAGGACCAAAAGGACAAGCGGACAAACGGACAAACGGACAGACGGTCGGACTGACAGACCACAGTGAATCGTTCGATGTTGTCCGTGCGATTTCTTTTGGCCAGCACGTTATGCAAAGACTAGCCACAAAGTCATTTCACTGGGTCGGATGTTTGCGGCCAAACCGGAGAGACAGAGACAGCGAATGCAAACAGAGAGAAAGAGAGAGGGGCGAGAGGAAGTAATATGGAGCGAGGTAAGGGAACTTGTCTGGCCGCTTAGCACGAAGTGGTCGTAAATTTCAGCTGCAGCCTTTGGACAGTTTAATTTCGATTTCCCTTTTAGCCAATGGCTGCGAAAATGGCGCGTGCTCAGTGCCCAAATGAAAAATGGCCAAAAACGGTTTCGGCGGAAGCGAAAGCGACAACAACTGCCGGAGCTGCCGATACAAGCAGCCGATACACGGCCATAGCCATCTCCATAAGTAAATGCGCTCAGTCCGTGGCATTAAGAGCAATGCAGCTGCTGTCTTGCAAGATAAATACATGAAATGTCAACAGTCGAACACCTACAAATATACACACATAAATACACACATATCATGCATATGCATATATGTATGTGTGTATGTATCTGGGGCGCTACATAAATGCGTAATTTCATTAGCACACGCACACGTGCTGAGCGCGTCCTTTGGGCATCCTTTAGACAGCCAACAATGGCTGTCAGCACTTGGAAGCTGCATGACATTTAAATTAGTTTTGTGATTTTGCAATTTATTTTGATTTACATACGCGCAGCTTGATAGATTTTCATACACACACACACACTCTATAAACATGTATGTATATATATATTTTATTCACTTCTGCAATTGTTGACAGTGACAAAAAAAAATATATATATATATTTAAAGCTCTTTCAAAATTTGCCCCCAAGCAACAGTTGTTGCTAGACCAATAGCTATCCTGTAAGGCACTTGACTGACTGGGAATTTCAGCAGCTGTAGCTCGTTTGATCTCATCTCATTTCTTGTCATTAAGTAGCTTATAAGCCGTACAGTAAGATATCTTCAAGTAATCACACTTTGATAAGATTTTGCACAGATTTTGTTTGGATTTATACATAATATTTTTTTGATAAATTTTATATTTCTCTTTAAGCATTTTTATAAGTTTTCTTTAAATGTTTACAAAGAAATCTGCATAAAAATATATGCATATAATTTTGTAGTTAAAGAATACACAATATATTAAGAAAATAGATTCGTGTAATTAAATAAATTATTGATATTAATATATATACATATAAAAAATAATAATAATAACAAAGATGTATTTTTCTAAATAAAAAATATATAAAAAATATATATAAAATATATATAAAATAAATATAAAATAAATTTATTTTTAAAAAATGTTCACACAAAAAATTATTAAATAAAAAAATAATATAAAATAAATAGATAAAAAATAAATATATTTAAAAAAAAATTGTTAAATAAAAAATAATATAAAATAAAAAGAAAAACAGTAAAATAATTATATATAAATGACATTATATTTTTAAGCTGTATATATAAAAAGAGAAAAACGTTGCTAACCAACTGACACGGAGTGTAGCCTAACATGTTAAATGCACTGTCATCGCGTGATAATTAATTACAGCTTTAAGCCTTAATCAGCACAAAATGTCCGGCTGCAGTCAAACTATAAAGTTGTTAACTATTTATCACTAAATATGTGTATGTATGTGTGTGTAAGAGCGTCAACTGCATGAATAAATGTATGTGAATACATCTACATATACGTATATATGAAAAGTAAATATTGCGCATACGCAATGTGGCCGCTGGCAAATTTCAATGGCTGCTAAATAATAAAAGCAAAAAAATGGCCAAATGGCCAAATGTTCACATAGAATAATATAAATACATACACACATACACATATCTATATACATGTATATATATACATTTATATAATATCAATCAGAAGAAAAATATGAGGCATAACACGTGAGGCTAAGTAAACGGAAATTTGACTCAAATGAAAATGAATGAATTTATCTGCAAATGAAGAGCCCAAAAAGCGCAGTGTGTGCGTGAGTGTGTGTGTGTGTATGTGTGTGTGTTTGTTGTATTCAAGGAGATTATATAGCTTAGCTCACAAAAGCGTCGGCATACGAAATTGCGGTGCGTGATTTTGATTTATAAATAATATAATAGAAATGCTCTGCACATTTTTATGTGCTGCTCGTTTCGCAAGGGTTACAAACGGAATTCGTAAAAATATTTTGTGAGCTGCCATTGCTGCAAATTGCTGATATGCGCCGCAGAGAGTAGCCCGAGTCCATGGGCTCAGCATTGCAGTGGAGTGCTCTCAGCATTGCCAGTGTATTGGGCTGTTCGGCCTTAGCTCGGCTTCGCTCAGCTCTTTTATATTTAGCATTTCGACTGTCAAACTGTCCCACTGTTTGCTGAGGCACTCGCAACAGCGCCATGCCTCTCTCCCACCGCCCCATAAAACCTTTGACTGTCTGGCGCGCTTGTCACAAACAATAAGTCGGATTTTTTGGTCCTAACTCATTTTAGTGGCAGCTAAAAATTTTTGTTTGCCAATAAAAATGTATAAAAAAAAGGGTCAAGTGTAGGCAGCTCATATAAATATACACAAGTGGCATGAGCTTATAGGGACTGTGCTCACACACAAATTGATTGGAATGTGTGTGTGTGTGAGTGTGCCACTTAGTCAGTTGACAACTGTACTTGCTGCGAGTGCATTTAATATTTATTTATATATATGTATATGTGAGCGAGGAATTGATAAACTTAGTTGAATAATTATTTTAATTCAAATAATAAAATACATTTTTTTGTTATATATTATTTTTTAAAATTTATTTTGTTTGCTTAGTTTTTATTTTTTTATTTTATATATTATTTTATATATAAATATTTTATATTTTATTTTATTTACATATATATTTTTTTTCTTATATTTTTGTATATTATTAATATATTTTATTTTATTAATTTATAGATATTTTTATTTATATTTCTATATGTATTTCTTCCCAATCATTAATTTGGCAATAATTTAATATAAATATATTATTAATATATATTTTTTAATATTTAGTTCACTATTTAAAAACAATAAATATATATTTTTTTAAATACACCTAATTTCATTCAACAAAATTACAAAAATGTTTCCCATTGTTAAGCACACATTAACTGAACTCAATTAAAATAAAAAGCTCTTAAATAAACATGCACAAGTCGACTGTACATATATCAGTTTTTTTTTCTTCTTATTATTTTATATGTTTATTTTCAATATTTACACAATAAATTTGTGTTATAGTTAATTGTTTAAATCTGCAGCGATTGCAATAAATTTTTACAAGCGTATAAAATGATTTTTCCTCTTTTTTCTCTCTCTCTCTCTATCCCAATCCAGTGGAGTTTAAGTAAATAACGGCATATTAATTTACAATAATTTAATTAACTAACAGAAGAGCGCACAAATTTTGTGGGAATTTAATTTAAAAATATTTAAAGCCCAGCGACATTAATTACATTTTCGAAATGCAAATGGGGGCTAAAGTTAAATGAAAACTAACGAAATCTAATTTTGCTAATTGCAAAATATTTGTATATATTCGAAATTTAGTTACCAAAAAGGTATGCAATCTATATATATATTTTCCGGGAATAATTTAGATGAAAATGCAGCGTATACAAATATATATATACTATATACAAATACAAATGATTGCGGCTTATGCTGAAACCAGCACACAAATTTTCCATTTGATGCAATTCAATATTGCGGCTTCCATTTTCATTATTTGGAAATTTGAGGGCGGAATGGATATACATATATATGCATATGTGCATGTATGTATATATCAATTTGTAATTGAGTAATGTGCGATTGATGTACGCTAATTAGGTTGATACAATTTATAGCCTTTGCACACAATATACATACACACACACACATAGACAAATGAGCCAGAAAATTGGCTAATAAAATTTGGGTTTTGCCTACCACATTAAAGACTTTTGTTGGGCTAACCTCAGCTATTATTGCATGGCCTTGCTGTATTTAAACATTTGATTGTGTTTTAACTTTCAACTTTATGTAGCCATAAGATAAGATTAGCCTCAAGTCGGCAGCAACATGGCAACACGAATAATTAGTCAAAAATAAATGCGGAACACAAAAAAAAAAAAAAAAATCACAGAGCGAGTGGCCGAAATTAGGCGCCATTCCTGAGGTTGAGCCGGGCTTGTGCCGGGCTTGTGAGGGCTTGGGAGGGCTTGTGCGTTCGCCATTTAAATGGCAATTTGAACATTTTCAAATTATTTGGCAAAAGTTTTTCGATTAACCTGCTCAGCCGAGGCAGAGGCAAACAAGGACAGCAACTATTATGGCAAACAGACGACAGCCATGAAGATGGCTGCCAAGAGGCCAGCACAATGCCATCGCTACACACACACACACACACACGCACACTTGAACACTTCTACTACAGCTGAGCTCAGTTGGGCAGCTCCGAAATTTGTAGCTCAAATTTCGTTGGTCGCACTTGTGGTTCGCATTTTACGAGTGAACTTTTAATGATTTACGAGTATATTGCCCAACCACCGACACTCCCTCTCTCACTCAACCACTCTCTCTCTCTCTCTCTCCCTCTCTCTCTCTCGTTCTGCCAAGGAGTTGCTGGAGCTAAAAGGGGACACTTTTCAGCAGTAGAAAGAAATCGTGAGAATTAAGTGTTGCGCCTTTTGAGCAACTTGAACAGCTCTTCATTAAGCACTCAGCCTCTGGGCTGTGAAAGTTTAACTAATTTCTGCATTACTGCAAATAAGTGCGTTATTAAAACAAACTCTTCTGTGATTAAGCAAAGTAAAGAGAGTGAAGTAAATGATCTTTTAAGCGTATGCAAACATTATTTGAACTCCAGCTTTAATTTAAATTTGTATAAAGCAGCTTTAAAGCTGATTGCAAGCGAAATAACTGTAGGGAAGCCGTAAAGCATGTTTATTGGGAATTTTTAGGCTGATTTCACAGGGCTTTGAGAAGCTTTGAAGCACATTAAAAGTGAATTTACTTTCATAAAGCTGAGCCAAAGAGCACTGTAGTATATAAGAGGAAGATAAGATCTAAAGGAAATATGGGGTATATATGGAAATATTATAGTAATGCATATATAAGAGAGCTTCATTTTGTATAATTAAACAAAAGAGCAGCAAGAAGTTGCTCTATTTAAATTGTGCTCTACAAGCTTCAGCTGCCGCTTTCAATATCCTAATATTCATTCAGTAAAATTAATAATATAATAAATATATATTAATTTCTTAAAAAGTACAACAAAAGATCATTAACTGAATTTATTTAAACATTGATGGAAATATCTAAAAGTTCAGCTGAAAAGCTTTTTTTTTTGAAAGCATCGCTTATTCAGTTTCAGTTTCAGCTCGCTAGGCCCTACAGCACTTGCACAATAACAAATTTGCAGTAGTCAGTGAGCAGGGCTATCAACACACACACTGACACACACACACACAACATGGAGGTGGAGGGCGTGAAGGCTATTATTGGAAATTGTTTGGAGCAGGAGACTCTCTATGACTTTTATTGTCAGCATTCAAGCTCAAAAATGGGATTTGCAGCAATAAAACATGAGTTAAGTCGCCGTCAATGTTTGCCCGAAATGTGGGCGTGGCTGACTACAGCCTGCCAGATTGTCGGCCAGTTGAAAGCGGTAGGGTGGCGCGGCGGAGCGGTGAATGAGAGGCCAATTCGACTGTTTGTCATTGAGTTTCTTTTTGCTTTCGGCTTGCGACGGTGTTGATTGAAATTTACGATTTGGGCTGGCTGATTGTTGTTGCTGCTGCTGCTTGTTGTTGTTGCTGTTGTTGTATATATTTTGTTGCTTATGCTGCTGATCGCCTTGTCGTCTGTCGCCGCTCCATAAGCGGAAACAGCGCCCGCCATTGCTGGGCGCCATTTCGCTTTGTCGCGCGCATCAGTTTTATGGCAAACGGAAGCTGTCGCGTTATTTATGGCCTATGAGTGAGCGAGTGTGTGTGTGTGTGCCCATGTGTGTGTGTTGTTGTGCGTCAGCTCAATTATATATCAATGTGTTGAATTCGGCTTTTGGCTTTGCGCTTATTTAATAGCTTATTACGGTGCAAACGCCTGTGAAAACCCAATTAAATGTGACATCTGCCTTTGACCAGAGCTCGGCGTGATTTTGATAAATGTTATGGCTATCTATATACATATGTACATATGTATATGTATGTGTGTGTATGTGGCATAATCAATTGTTGTTGCTGCTGGGCGATCAGCGACTCTTAATTTATGACACACAGCCAGACTTTTGTTTCAGCTATCGGATTGCTTTGCCCTGACTAGCCCCGGCATATCCTGCCAATTCCTGGCTGACTGGCTGACTGGCAGCCTGGCTGACTGTATTCAATGCCAAATGATAATTGACTTTTGCAAACGCTTTCGCTCTCAGCCACAATTAGTCGAGCATAATGATGAGTCATTATGGCCGCAATTCATCAAGCCAAAGTGCTCTCACCCTCTCCCTCCCTTTCTACACATCTCTCTCTCTCTCTCTCTCTCTCTGTGTGTGTTTGTTCAGCTTTAATGGGCATAAATCATCGCAGCAGACGTCACGGCCCGCTGTGCGTATGCGCAATATGATAAATATTTTAAGGCCCTCACTTAGCGTGTACTATAATCAGCTAAGGCGACAGTTTTGCATGCTCTGGGCTGGGCTGACAAATGCAAATTTAAATGCGACATGCAAATGACAACTGTGAGCGAGATAGCAATTGAGTGAGTGAGAGAGGGAGAGAGAGAGTGTGTGTGTGTGTGTGGAAGAGCACGCGGAAGTTAACACAATACTCGCTTTATTTATTTGAAAGCATTTCTACCATTACCTACAGCAAAGATGCGACCACAAAAAAAAGTAAAATAACAAAATCATAATTATACCCTGTAAAATAGCAGAGCATAAGGTGGTTTGATTGAATGTTTACTTATAGCTTGAGAGTATTATTAAATGGAAAAATCTGAATTATTTTATACATTAGTTGAACAAATATATAAAAAAAACGAACTAACTTATAAATAAATTAAAAATAAAAAAATATATATTATAGCTATAGAAAATAAATAAATAAAAAATAAATAAATATTATAGCTATAAAAACATAGAAAATTGAATTGAATAGGATAATCTAAGCTGTCTAAAATGTATCCAGAAAATATAAAAAATAAAATTCTATTCAATTTTACCCTTCACTTCGAGCAGCTTTACAAAAATCCAATTTATTCTCAAGTCAACAAATTCTATATCATAATATTCTTATTTGTTCCGCTCTGAAAGAAACCAAGGCAGTTGCCTCAAACCCAATTCAACTCAAACTAAAACCAAAACCGACTTTATTTCATGCAGAGAATTTGTCAATCTTCCTGAAACTAACTTTATAATACTTATTATATTAGTTTATAGCGCGCAGAGTTGACTCCCAGCGGAGTATCTAGGTCGTTGTGCCTCCGCTCCATTGTAGCTCTTTCAAACTTGTTTAATCTCATTTTGCTTCATATTTTTTTTTCTCTCTCTTCTTCTTTTGCATTGGGGGCTCGTCGACTCATTTTATCTACGTGGAAGTTGGTAAAATACACGAAAGAAAAAAGAAAACAACGAGAAATTGGTGGGAATGAGGCTAAAAGAAAATATAGAAGACACGCTAATAAGTCTGCAACGTGACACTCGGTCGGAGAACTTGAGCGGACAGCCGCGGGCCGCAAATGAGATGACTCTATCGGGCGCGGGCATCAGGCTAGAGAAATGGCTGACATTTTGCAAGGACGAGCGCTCCTCCCCTATCCAGTCATCCGGCCGCTTTAGATTTGTTGTTTTTGGTACTGGTCGCAGTTGTTGTTGTTGTTGTGATGGCAAAATGTAAATAGCAGACGTGACGCCGTGAACTCAGAGCTAAATGTGACAATAAATGCCGGCGGTTATGTATAAATTGCTAAAGTGTGCGGAAAGATTTACGGTCGTCCAATGCTCAAACTGAAACGGACCCAGCGGCTAGAGCTGGAGCAGGGTTATCAAAGTGGGGCAGGGGACAGACGAGGGCGCCCAGGTAGAATCGGGGCGGATATGGAGTAATAACAAACAACAAATAGGCAAAAGGCACTTGGCACTCAGACGGCAAACAGCGAACAGCCAGTGGTGCGGCGTCAGGTGGGGCTTTTAGCATGATTGCCACCATGGCAACCAGGCAACAACGAGCACCCAGAATACTCACACAATGACAGTTTGGCAAGCACCAAAAAAACTAAAAAAAAAAAAGAAGAAAATAGCAAAAGCAGAAGAAACACTCGTCGTCCAAGTGGACAATGTCTGAGGCAGCGGCAGAGGCTCGAGTAGCTGCTGCTGCTGCGGCTGCGGCTGCGGTTGAGTGTCATGACTGCTGCAATCATGATACCCTATAAGTCTATAGAAGAGACAATAGAAGCAAACTCCAATAAATTGAGCAGAAAATGCAGCGAAGTGTCAACATTTTTGAAAAAGATTTACAGACAATATGAGAGGCGAATTGAAAGGAATACTTTTCATTAAATAAATATAAAAAATATATAAATAATTATTTAATTTAAATATTTAACAAATAAAAATATTAAAAATTTGGTATAATATAAAAAAATATATAAAATATATATACTATTAAATTTTCTGTTATTAATAAATATAAAACTATTACTAAAATAATATTTATATTAATAAATTATATAATAATAATTTTCTTATATACATTCGAATTTTAAAGACCTACGTTGAGTAACATATAAAAATATAAAATTAAAATTATATTTATATATAAAATAATATTAATATATAAAAAAATAAAAATTATATTAATAATAATATTTAAGGAAAATAAATACAAATCTCTGCGGCCATATTTATACCTACAAAATATAAATGCTTTAGTAGAAAATAAATTTAAAATGGAAAATAGGGAAAAAAAACTCTGACCTGACGTCATCAAAGCTATAAGCAATATAGAATATCACTAACTAAGCATTAATATATCTTATTAAATTTATTAACATCAATTATATTTATTGTCTCATTTATGATCCTAGCACTCTAGCAGCTATACTGCCTACAATCACGCGAAACACAGGGTATTCCATAAGTGACTAGTCACACTCGACAGCTGCTCAAGTAGTTGCTGTCAGTTTGTTGGCCCTTTGCCTATCACAACGGCTGTGCACGTGTCTGTGACCCGGACCCGGACACGGACACGGACCCGAAGTCAATGATTTGCATTGGGTCAGTCGATTAGCCAGCTAATTTGAATTCAATTAGGCACGTTATTAAAAAGAATCAAAGTTCAAAAGTCTGCGCAACAGCAGAAGCAACAGCAACAGCAGCACCAACAGCTGCTGACACATTTTCCACGGCATGTCAGTCAATTTGCTGCTGCTTTTTTATTATTATTTATATATATATGTATATATTCATTTTTTTTTTGCTTGGCACATTTTCGCCTTAATGAGCTTTTCCGCTGACTTCGACGAACACTTATGCCATTTGTCGCCATATTTATTTTAATGGCTGCTCAATTTAATCACTTTGCCAGCAGGGCCAGCAGGAGCAGCAGGAGCACCCGAGGCAGACGCTCGCTCTGTTGCTGCCATCGACTTTTACTTTCAATACACTGCCAGAGGGCATCATAAATGACTGCTGAATTATGTAACTGAATATAGAGTATATTAGTCTATAGGTCTATAAGCCGAGGGCATAATAATATATTGAATATTGATGTTTGTATTTGTCTACACACAATATATTAATTTCTAATGAAACTCAAGCATTGACAAATTCCTATTGAATTACAGTTCCTAAATTTCACATAATTTAATAATAAAAACATCACATTAAAACTTTTTTTCTGCTTCATTAATTTGACAGAAAATTTGTTAAATTTTTTATCAATTTAATTATTATTATTATTTTTTTTTTATAAAAAAAAATGAAAGAAAATTTTAGCAAATAAATATATAAATAAATATGTAAATTAATTAAGTTGTTTCTTTTATAAAAAAAAATATATATATATATTTTTATATTAATTTTTCATATATATCTTTTTATTTTTCTGTTATTGATATTTATTTTTAAATTGTATTTTTTACATTTTTTATAATATTAAATCCAATATAAACTAAGAGTATTCCAAGTGTTCATATTACCAAAATTCAAAATTTTCAGTCTTTTATTTTACGTTTTTTTCAATGTTCAAGATTTCCCTTACGCGACATTTAATTAAGCGCACAAGTTTTTAATGGAACACACAGCCAGCCAGCACCCACACACACACACACACACATCTATATATTGTAAAATTTATAGCTATTATTGATATACACATACATATACACATATATATGTATATATATAAATATATTAATTTGCGGCACTTTGACACGCCATTTTATTGAATTGACTGCGTGTAAAAATACTTTTCATGCAGTTAAGTTTTTCTTCTTATTGCTTTGGGAAAACGTATTAAATCAGGCGACTGCAGCATCCATCTTTATCAACTGGTTGCTGGGCCTGATCATGCTGCAGGCAGAAGGCAGAGAGCAGCAGCTGCATGGCTGCAGGCTGTTCTGGCTGCAGGGTCTGAGGTTTGGTCTACATTTTTGCGCTTGCCCAAGTGAAATGAGTTGCATCCGGGAGCTGGAGCTGGAGCTGAACTGGAGCACGGTGCTCCGACTCCGGCAACTGCAAGCGTTGCATTCTTAACGCCCGAGCACTTTTTGGCCCCAAAAAAACAAAAAACAAAAAAACATGAAATTCGGACTGCGTTACGTACGGACAGCTAGCGTTGCATCCGGGCGTGCATGTATGCCACGTAACGTATACTTTATTCCTGTTCCTGTATGCTGGCGCATTTCCTCACATACACACGCACACACGCACAGAGATACACACACACACACACACTCGCGCAGCCGTAACGAATTTTGATGCATTTCCTGGGCGAACGCTCGAGCGCGCAAGCAAGAAATTTATGTGCAATCTTAGAAAAATAATGATTATCTTTTATTTTATGGTTGAGCTGCTTCTGCTCCAGCTCCTGCTCCTGCTCCTGCTCCGACTCCTGCTGCTGCTTAGTTGGCAGCCATTGTGTCATATTATTGTTAGCGTCAAGCGAGTCGTAAAAGCGCATAAGCTTTCAAATATTTAAAGCCAGTTTACGACTGATGCTCAGAAGAGACACGTGAGCTGCGCAATTATATGGCAATACGCCCACAAATTGATTGCCATTGCCACGCCTCAAAGCACCACAGACATTTTCATAGGTGTATAGGAGTGTCTGTCTGTGTTTGTGTGTGTGAGTGCGCACTCCAGCCCCATTCATTGATTCAGCTCACTTGAGCAACTTATTAGGCTCGACTAGCTGCTCATTGAGCATTATATGTAAAAGTACATAAAAATAAACATTTTTTTTCTTTTTTAAGTAGATCTTTATAACCTTTTACCGATTGCTTAATTATGCGTCATCTTGTTCAGAATGATTCCACTTTCGGGTTTTATTAAAAGTAGGCAACATTTTGGTAGCTGTTCGAAATGAAGTGCTGTAGCAACAACAACAGCAGAAACAACAACAACCTAAGCCGATTAGCAATGGAAAATGTAAATATTTGTTTTTGATATTCTCTAATTGGACTGCAAATAAGCCATATTTTGTTGTATATTCATGAATATACATACACATTTATGTTGAATGAAACAATATACAATCAGCTCACATTGCTAACAACTTTTAAAGCTGTGAAAAGCCCATTTTCGTTTGTTTTTCATTGCATTTTCACAAACATTTCGGTTCGAGTTCATTGGAGTTATCAAATATGAATGATTTGTGGTTTTTACTGATTTTTCTTTTTAAATATTTTGCTACTTTCGTTATGTATATGGGGTATGTCGAGAGTGCATGAAAAATTCAGAATATATATTTTACAGAGCACTGTTTTTAGAAATTAATTAATTATAAATTATAAAAATGAAATAAAATTTTATTTTAATGCAGCAACAAGATTACCTAATTTTAAGATTTAAATTTTATAAAAATTTTTTTTTTTTTTTGTAAATTAATAAATAAATAAATAAATATTTTATACTTTATAAATATCAGTTTATAATTATTTATTTAAATTAAATTATTTATTTTAATAAATATTTAAATATATTTGCCTAGCTTTAAGAATTCCTAAACATATTAATATTTAATTTATAATTCAAAGTGAATATATAAAAAATATCTATTCAGTTGTTTATTTATATAGTAACTACTTAAATAAATATTTAAATATATTTTAATTCAGCACTAAGACAGTCTAAAATAAACCAATTAAAGTGGGCAATTCCTCGTACACTTCACATAGTTTCCCTCCACGCAGCATGGAGGGCACGCTTCCAGTGCCAGTGGAGGCCAAGCGAAATTCTCTGTTTCGAGACAAGTTTTTTAATATACGCAAGTTTGCTTCACATTTCGCGCTGGCGCCTAGTGACACGTACCGAAATGGCATGGGTTAAGGCGGTTCTCTAATGATTATGAAATATGTACAGCATCCAGCTGCCTTGGCATGCCGCGAAGTAACCTTAGCCTTAACACAGACGCTCTCTCTCTCTATCTCCCTTTATCTCTCTGTGTGTGGTTGTATTTGTGTGTGTGTTGGCGCGTGTTAAACTTTCAACGGATAACGTCACTCAAGTGCGCATTCGAGCATCACAAATGACGTAATGCGCCATTTGAATCTAGCGAATATTTAGTTCAAAGGGCGTCGAAACGCAAATGCTCAACGGCCACTCCTTGTTGCTTATTAAATTTACATAACTAATTGAAAACATTGCCAAAGCACAGATACTGAGCTGAGCCGAGTCGAAGTCGAGTCGAGGCTAAACTGCAAGCTGCGGCTGTCGAATGTCAACCATAAATTCCAATTAAACGCTCTGTGTAAGGGCCAAGCTCGTGCCTTCGGGCCACCCGGCGTGCCTCTGTTTTGGTTTTGATTAAGTATACGCCCCCGGTTAGCTAGCTGGCTGTCTGGCTGTGGGGCTGGCATGCATGCAAAATGTGGTTTGTCCAGCAGCAGCAGCAGCAGAGGCAGAGGCAGCAGCAGCAGAGGCAGCGGCAGCAGCAGCAGTTGCTGCATTTTCTAACATTTTCCATTTCCATTTCACATTTCCATTTCGTATTCCAATTCATTTGGCAGGCAATGCAAGGCGTGTTCTCGCCTCTATATTTTAAATTCACATTTTTTTCATTTTTTTTTTTTTTTTTTTTTTTGATTTTTTATTTTTTTTTTTTTTTTTTTTTTTTTTTTTTTTGACGTTTTAATTGTTTTATTATCCACAAAGTGCTGGGCGCAATATGCGCGCCGGCCAAATCCCCAATTTGAGTGCCCAGCATTTGGCACTGTCGTTGACCTCGTTGCCATTGGCACACACACACACACACACACACACAGACACTCTGATATATATATGTATATCTATATACTTTTTTTTTTTCGTACACTTGTCGAAGTCAGCGTCGCCTGCTGTCTGATATACGAGCCTGTGGCAAGTTTCTGGCTGCTGCACAAATTATGCCAAGTGCATACTTGAGGCGTGGCCTGACAGCAGCAGCAGCAGCAGCGGCAGCGGCAGCGGCAGCGGCAGAATTTCGAACCAAAAGTTGCCACTGGCATCCTCATTTGCCTTTAATAACGGGCTGACTGCCCCCTCGCCCCCTGCATTCTGCTGCTGGACATACAAATTTTTTAATTAACTTCATAAAAAAATGAAGGAATCTCATTATTCCATTTGCCGTTTGTTTGCCGTCCTCCACGTATTATTTACTGAAATTAATGCAATTGCATTTACCCCCGCCTGTTTATTCGTATATTCGACAATGCGAGACAAAACAAACACGTCGGAGCCAGCTTAAGACTTGGGCAGGGATTTACATGCTGAACTCCACTGAACTCGAATCGGGCAACTGTGTTTAAGCCGGGCCTTAACAAGACATTTAGCTAACATATACACACACACACACTCACACACTATATTAAGTTGTACTATCACAACAACAACTGAAACTAACAATATAGTCCAAGTGCTGTGGCATCTGTGCTGCGGTCTGCTAACTACGCTCAGCAAACTAACTTTACGGCAATGCTTAACTTTCAGATGACCTTTAGATTGTAGCCTGACTCAACTTTTCTCTGCTAAATATGTATATTATTATGTGGACGTTGAGTTCATTTAAATATTCAGTTAAAAGGGAAAATGAGATATACATATAAATTATATTTTATTTCAATTATTTTTTCGTCTGATTAATCAATAAGTAAACCTCTTACCAGGAGCACTTTTAACAGCTCTACTTCTCTGGCTACCTCTCTCTCACTCACACTCTTACAATCTTTCACTCTCTCTTTCTCTCTCTCTCTCTCTTTCAATCCTACTCTACCTCTCTCTCTGTCTCAATTTCTGTTTGTTCTCTTGAGATCTTGTCTTTTCTTGGTATCTCCTATCTATCTCCCTTCATATCACAATCGCAATCTCTACCTGGCATTCTCTCTCTCTCTCTTTGTCACTCACTCTCTCCCTCAGATTCTCTGTCTCTGCACACTTTCCTTTTGCCGTTCTCTTTGTCTATCTCTCTCTATTCTGTTTTCTTCCATCTCTTTCTGTTTCATACCTTAAATAATATAGGTATATTTAATTTTTCTCTTATATTAATCTCTATATATGCCAGCTACCACTACTTCCCATTCTGTATACCCTGTAAAAAAGTATTTAAGATGTTCTCACAGTTGAACAATAAATGCTTAGTCACAACAAATTGCAACTACAATATGTATGTATGTATGTGTGGCTGTGGTCAGGTGCAAATGGGAGTCAGACCACGAGTTACGCCAGCAAATGTATACAAAAATAATAGAGAGAGAAAGTGAAAGAGAGAGAGAGAGAGAGAGAGAGAGAGAGAGAGAGAGAGAGAGAGACAGAGAGAGGAAGACTAAGTGTGTGTGTGTGTGAGAAAACAATGAAAGAATTTAGTTTAATGGTCTCGCATGTTGCGCATACTTAAGGTCCGGCTCTTCAGGTGTCCAAGTGCTGTTGTTGCTGTTGTTCTTGTTGCTGCTGCTGCTGTAAATGCTGTGCGTGTTGTGTTTATTAGTTAAGATGAAGGCAAAACTGCATGGAATACATAAATTTTGGCAATCTGGTCACATAACTCACGAGCGAGCGCCAGGCTCTCTCCCGTGCGCACGTTCGCCTCAATACAGTTGACTTGTCAGCGTGTTAATTTGCTAAATAATTTTCGAATTTTCGGCCGGACTGGGGCTCGGGCTAAGCAAATAGCCATAATTCAACAAAAGCAGCGAAAAACACACGCTCGACACGCCCACTTAGGCAGCGGCCGGTCAAGGCGTAAACGTGCCAAATATGCAAGCGCCGGCAACAAAAACCAGAACGAGCGCCAAGTGGCAAGGGCTAAAGGACACACAGCTAATACACACACACACACACTCAGATAATCAAGCTAGAAACAAGTTAAAGAGCTTTAGTCGGAATTGATGGACTTGAAGATACCCTGAGCTATATAAAGGTGAGCTCAGCTTGGGTTTAGCTTGAGTTTAGCTTGGTTTTAGCTTGGTTTTAGCTTGGGTACAGCTTGAGTTTAGCTTGAAGTTATCTTGAGTTTAGCTTGGGTTTAGCTTGGGCTTAGCTTGAATTTATCTTGGGTTTAGCTTGAGTTTAGCTTGAGTTTAGCTTGGGTTTAGCTAGAATTTATCTTGGTTTTAGCTTTGGTTTAGCTTGGGCTTAGCTTCGGCACAGCTTAGACTCAGCTTAGACTCAGCTTGGGCTGTTCTTGGGCAGCTTTTATATGCTTTACTATAGGAAATTAATTGATGAATTGCTTAAATTATATTTGTTGATAATATTTTTAAAATATAAATAATAATAATGACAGCTAAATATGACAAAACACATTTATAATTTTTAGCATATATTAATATTTAAAAAAAATAATTACTTATATTAAAAATTTAAATATAATATAATTAATTTAAATATATAAATACTAATATTTAAAACATTAATATTTTTAGTATTTTTTTTTTTTTTTTTTTTTTTTTTTTTTTTTTTTTTTTTTTTTTTGCGAAGCCAGGCTAAATTTAACTCTTCACGCTGACAAAAAAAAAATATATATATATATATATCTATATAAATACATATTTATAATATATATGCCCACCACATAGTTTTATATATATATATATATATATATATATATATATCTGCAATCTGTCTTGTACTAAACAATAAGCAAAACCAATATACCCCCCAAAATCTCATGTTCAATGAGCATCAAAAAGGGAAGCCAAGCCAAGCACATCAACATACATGGTCAAGACATTTTCACTATGCGTTTGTGTGTGTGTGTGTGTGTGTAATACAAAAAGGATACAAGCTGAAGACAGCGATAAGAGGTAGGAAAAGGGGGAGATGTAGGGGAAAAAAACTGTTTATGATTTCCTAACACGATTTCAGTAACTTTTTTCGTTTCCACTTCTGGTTGTCGTTGTTGTTGTTGCTCTACCTGGCCCACTCGTTTATTTGTTTGCCTTTGCCCAGCTACGTGAGAAATTTTTGGGTTCTTCTTTGCGCTGCTCAAACCAATCTTGTTTCAGTTTCTTTTTTTTTTCCTATTTTTTTTTTGGTTTTCGGGTACTTTGCTTAAAAATTGCGACGATTGGACTTGCATTCGCACACATGTTCATCAATTAGTGTTGAAGATTTAATTGTGGCACGTGTGAACTTAATTAAATGGCATTAGTTTTGTAATTGTACAGACGAGGGACACACACACACACACATGCACATATTTAATTGATTTGCGGGCAGAAGCCCGCGCAGAGCATGCAATTAAATTGCAGCACTTTGTATGCGAACATATTTGCATTCCAATTAATTTTTCAAGCATGCACATTTCGGATTTATTAATATGCATTTGGCAAAGAGAGAGAGAGAGAGAGAGAGAGAGAGGGAGGGAGAGAGAGGGAGGGAGCGAGATTTTCTCTACTACAGTTAGTTTGCTGTTGTTGTTGCTTATTTACCTTTTATTTTGTTTTTTAATTAACTATATGCCATAAAGTTGGGAATTGCACAGCTGCACTTAATTAGCATTATAATTGTCCTGGCAACCACAACAAAACTTTTCCCACTGCATCTTACTGACTCCGACTAAACCAAATGCAAATGCTAAATGAGTGCACTGTAAGCCGAAGCTGGGATGGAATGGAAGTGTATGCTATAAGGCAGTCATCTTGCTAAGTGCAAAATTATTCAGAATAACTAGATAGAAGGCTTTAATTATCTTTGACTGGCAGCTGACTTGAATGGGGAATACCTTATATATTTATGACAACTATTTATTCAGTAGCCAATAGGCAACCTCATATAAGTTTCTTTAACTTTGAGTGGACATTCAGGAGAGCATTGAGCAATTTATGATCATCTCGAACACAGTATCCTAAGCCAAAGTCTTCGCTTGCTGGAGCACCAAATCAAATTCTATTTTACTCTACTTTCACTGCTCAACTGAGCAGCTGCATTTAAATACATATCAAGCAAGAACTATAGAGCTTCATCAGGGAGAGGAAAGCAAATGTTTTCTTTCGATCTACATGCAAGTTCACCTCAATTAACATGATCATAATAGCTGCAGGGTATCTGCTAGTCATGCCGTTCACCAAATAATCATTATATGCGTGTCAAAATAAATAATAAACAAGTATTTTTCTTCTTCTTCTTTCTGTTTTTTTTTTTTTTAGTAAACAAAGCGACTGATTGCAGGCGAACAGGCAAAATATTGCCGAGTCGCGCATTTCAAATAAATTATGAAGTTTAACATTTTCGGCCATGGGCAACGGAATATTATTCATGTGACCTTTTTTTCTCTTCCCCATTGTTGTTGTTGTTGCTGCTGCTGTTGCTGTTGTTGGTGTGGAACGCGTTTTAACGAAAACATGCGTCGAATTTTAAGTATGCAATTTACTTTTTGCTCTTCTAAAAACACACACCGAAATATACTAGACATACATATATGTATACATATGTATATGCATGCATATATTCGCATGCATATACATAATGTGAATAGTGTTTTGTTTGTGGAATTAAGCCTTTATTGGATGCTCGTCCAGCCAAATGTTAAAACAACTAAAAGTGCTGCAAGCGGGCAGAGACGACTGCAGAATACTACTTAATTGTGAAAAAGGAGCAGATGAACGAGGGGATGCTCAAAGAGGTGGATATACAACGAGCCGGACAGACAAGGAATCGAAGAGACGAACGGATGAACGAATCGGTAAACAGATTTATATACCAGGAGCCGGACGGACAGCCAAAGAGCCACGAAACGAATTGTCAGAGATCACAAACCGACGATCGCGCAGCAACACGAGCACCAATATACCCCTCTCCCTCTCCTCAACAAGCTGAATGAGATTTTCGTTACACTTCATCCCCTCCCTTCGAAAAAAGGCGTGGCAGGTTTAGCTATAATGGCAAAGCTAACAAGCACGCTCGAAATAATAAACATGGCCAAATGCCACACACACACACACGCACTCTCTCTGTTTCCTTGTGTGTATGTGTGCGTGTGGCCCGAGTTTAGTTGCTATTAAAATTACCTGAACAACGGAATTTCGCAAATGCGAAAAGAGCTGCTTAATTCTGGCTGCATTGTTGTTGTTTGCTCTACGCAATTTAGCCCGGCCGGTCTGGGGCAATGCATTTAAATTATGTAAATAAATTTTGAAACTGTTTGCCAGCGATTTAGCTTTGAAAATATTTTGCTTGCTGCATTTTATGCTCGGCCATGTTTGAGCATTGCGGCCATTAGTTTGGTTTTTGTGCCAGGTCGCAATTCAGGTGACAATGCAAATAATTATGTAGCACACGCTCAATGAACTAAAAGAGAGAGAGAGGAAGAGAGAGAGAGAGAAAGAGCTACAATTGTGTTCGTGTGTGTGTTGGCCATTAAATAAATCAGAAAGTAATTAAAACAACATGAAATGCGAGCTACACGCTGCGGAAGCAACTCCCTACACACACACACTCGCACTCGAGTTTCCTCTGCTTCTTTCTATTTAGCAAACATACCAAAAAAAAGCGTGAAAAACGCAACCAACGGACTAACAACAGCAAAGCAGACAAAACAACAGCAACAAGAGGAGGAACAGAGAAGAAGAAGCAGCAGCCCTAGTCTGTCTCTCAGTCCGTCCGTCCGTCCGTCCGTTTGTCTGTCTGTCTGGCTGACTGGCGCAAAGAAAATGCAAAATAAACTTAATTTACGTTTATTTGTGTTGACAAATGTTTTTCCGAACGAGTGCAACTTTTAATTGCAAAAATTTATTTGATTTGCCAGCCAGTCTCTTCCTTCATCTCCCCCTTTGCCCTCGTTCCCATCCACACAGTCTCTAGTCGCTCTCCCGCTCGGTATTGGTTTCATGTTTGTCTTTTTGTGCTTTTCGCGTAGGTGGAACCAAATATAGCACAGCTCTTCTAATAAGCTCTACTGTGTGACTTGGCCTTCACTATTTAACTTGACAGTTGATTGGGCTCAAAGCTAAATTACGTTAAGGCATTCAAGGACTTTCACTGAACCTTTTCTCTTTCTCAATTAGCTATAATTCCCAAACATTTGATTCGATTTATCAGTTGCATTATTTATTTTATATTAAATTATTTGTTTTTCTTCAGGTGCATAATAAATGAACTAATGTAAAAAGAAACTGCAGTGCATCTAAAGTAGTAGACAATTTACGTTTACTGGCGCCATCTATGTGTCAAGAATCTACTAATTAATTTAGATTTGCACAGGGATCTAAAGTGAGACTTGAGATGACTTTTATAAGCATCTAATAGGCTTATGTTGTATGTATATTTAGTTGAATTATTGTAGTTTTTTTAATGTTTACCTTTTTTTATTATACTTTATATTGAAAAATAAAATTTTTAGTTTTGTGTTTGCAATTTTAATCAAATATCTAAATATTAATTGCATTAGTAAATAAATATATATACTTATATATTTTTTATCTAATTTATAAATATATATTTTTATTTATTTTTTTATTTTAATTTTTTTTATTTTATTTACTTATCTTTTTTTTTCGTTTCTCACAGTTTTTAAATCCATTTTTAAAATATAAATTGCAAATATATAAATATACAAATAAATATATATACATATATATTCTTTTTATATTTCTAAATTACATAAACATTTTTTTCTGATTTTTAGCATATAGCTTAATGCTAAATTTTGCCAAAAAAAATCTCATATATAAAAAATAAATCAATTTATAATCTCTTATTCAATGCAATCTAGAAAGCCAATTGATTATATATAAAAGCTTTAGCAAATAGGCTTAAATGAATAGAAGCAATTTAACCACAACAAAAAATGCAATACAAATAGGTTTTTTTTTTCTATATTAACGACAGAGCATTACAGACACATAAAAGGCCATTTAAGCTATGGCCGTGCGGATATATAATCTACAGCCATTTGTCTCGCTTATGTTTGTCAGTGCGCATGTTGCGGCCAGCTTGATGTTGCATGCCACATTCAAATGCTACACTAGCCACAAACATACGCAGAGTTCTGTGCGCTTTTTCAAACATTATTTGGTTTCGTTCTTCTTTTTATTATTTTTATTATTTTTTTTCCTTGTTGTGCAAATGTTAAATGCTGCGCCTTTGTCTGGCATTTAGTGCCGCAATTTTTTGGCAGCTGCAAATTGTGTGTTGGGTCAGGTGAAGTGCTTCACTAACCGCTGCCAATGGCTGCCTCTGTGTGTGTGTGTGTGTGTGTGTGTGTGCCCTGACATATGCGCATAAACACATGCATATTGTAACAGTTTCAATGGCTGCCCGCAATATTTGTTTGAGCTCTATTTTATTTATTTATTTTTCTCACTCTCTATTTTTTCTCTCATTTTATGCAGCAGCTGTTGCTGTTTTCTGTGCTCCGCCAACATAATAAAAATTTGAAATATTCAATGGCAATTATGCTGCATGCTGCATGCTACATGCAGCCATTGCCCTCTAATTATTCGGTTTCTTCAACGTTCATTGCACTCGCAGCAGCGGCGACGGCAAAAATGTCGGCAAAACAATTTCAACGGGTTTTGGTGTGAAATTTTTCTGTCAACTTTTTTCGCACTGTCTCCCTTAAGTTTTTATCCCCTTCAAGTGCATTGAGCGAGTGCGAATTGCGGGTATACTGATTAGACTGGACTAGTTATAATATTTATACATACATATATATACATACTTATATGTGGATTTAAAAAGAGAATTTAAAAGAGACTTTTCAGTAGATCTGAGCCTATTCATGCTTTCTCTGTCTATTCTTTTTTCTTGTTATATTTATTTATATCTCTTTAGGTGTATAATAAATATTATTATTATCATCCTTTACAAATTTTGCCAATTTTAGAACGTGTTACGAATCATTTTTATTATATATTTATTTTTAAATATATTTTTTTTTTTTATAATAAGACGAGGTAAAGCTCCATCGATCGATATTAAAGTCTTATAGGATTATTTATTGAATATTCAAAGATTTACAAAAAAGAAATTTTTAAATATTTAAATGAACTACTCTAACAAATATTTATTTATTTATTTATTTATTTTTTTTTTTTTCATATTTCAGAAGAGAAAAAGTGAAAGCAAAGCTCAATGTTAAGTTAGAAGGCTCTGTGCACTATCTCCAGGGTATTTGTTAGTCAGGCACTTCCAATTGGCAAGCCAACCCCCATTTTTTTCCTGTTAGCCATGCCTGCAGGCGGAATTTTCATTAAAGCATTTTTGATGTCTAATTTGCGTAGTTTTTCGCTTTTTTTTTTTTTTTGTGTGTTTGTCTCCTGCTCCCAGCTGACTGAGAAGCCGTCGCCTTTTTAGCAGGCGACTGACACGTTAAGCATTCAAGGGATTGTTTTGGCCAGAAGAGGCGAAGCTGCCTGACTCTTTTGTCTTCTATGTGCTTCTCCCTTTTTTTTCTATGTCTCTTGTTGTTGTGCTGCAGTTGTCAGTGGCCGTTGTTGTTGTTGTTGTTGTTGCCTTTCAGCTCAACTCTGATTTGCTGTGTGTTTGTTGTTGTTTGTTTGTTTGTGTGCTTGGCCTGCTTCTTTGGTCGCTCCTGCTTGTCGGACAAACTGTCGAGTGGCAACACTAATTCGCATGCAGCAAAACAACAAATGCACATGCCCATGCACATGCACACATTTGCACACTTTTTATGTTGGATTTTCAGCTAAATTTGTGCCAGCGCTTTAGACGCCTGCTTTTTGTTAATTTGCAATTTTCTAACCATATCCATTTTGACTGCGTCAGTTTGCATCTGTATGTGGGTATATGTGGGTGTGTGTGTGTCTGTGTGTGTGTAGGGCATATATGTATGTCAGAATGCTTCACTGGTCAGCATTTCGTTTGCTGCCTGCCTGCCTGGCATTAATTCAATTTCTGTTTGCATATTGCCAGCTTCTGTTACTCGTCCAATTCTGTCTATGTGCACATATATTTTTTTTTGTCTTCCTCTGTAAGCCTTTGCAATTGCAGCTCATGTGTCAGCAGGCCTAAATGGAAGCCCACTCTTTTTTTATTCACATCGGTTTTCAACAGTTTCCACTAAAACAATTTTTGCATCAGGTTTTAATGTCGTGTCAATTTGCCACGTTTTGCTGCAGCTGACAGCTTAATTAATTTCTTATTATTAATCATTTTTATTTATATAAAATTTGTAAAAAAATGTAACACTTTTTCTTTAATTGGTATTTATTTTTTATATGTATGTAGCTTAATAAACTTAAAGCTTATTGTTGAAAAACTTGAGGTAATTCTATACATTTATAAAGACAATATAATGTTAAGAGTAGAACTTTTTTATAAAATACGGAGCTCTATATATAAGCTTTATAGACCTTTAATATTCAAGCAAAACTAAAGGGATGTGATTGAATATTATCTATATATTTAATATTTTATAACAAACATATTTTTATATATTACTTTTAATTTCATGTATATTAAATTATAAATTTTTATAAAGTTTGATTTGTTTTAAAACAAATGTTTGTTGTTATATTTTATATTTTTATTTTATTTTTATATTTTAAATATTATATATTTATATTTTCCTGATTTAATCCTGATTTTATATATATTTATATTTTTATATATTATTTATTAATTTTTTATTATCCTTGTGGTCAAAGAAGTTTCTTAGAAAATCACTTAAATGCACTTACCAAAGTCTTGGACACCATGGCGTATGTGTATTCTATTTAATTGTTTAAAATACGTTTTATTTTTTATGGCTTTTCCTGGTAATGCAGAACGAAAACTTTAAATTTTGCAGCCGCGCAACACTTGGCTCAGACACGTGCACACTTTTATTTTTTGTTATTTTCGGTGTAGTCTGATCAATTGAATAAATACAAATGCCTATATATTCTTAAAAAGTATGCTGTAAGTTGTAATCGCGCCCGGAGTTTTGTGCGGCATGCTTGGCGTGACGAGAATTAGTGGCCAATTGTTGCGCTACGGGCCATTTATAATGTCGCAGCGCCCTGCAATAGGCAGCACTTATTTATATTTATATAGAATTATTACAATGTGCTGCCGTCTATTGTTAGATACGCCACCAGATCTATGTACCTGTAGCTGTATCTGTATCTGTATCTGTGTGTGTGTGTGTGTGTGTGTGTGTTTGTGTGCATTTGTCATTGGTTAACCGTCACTTTGATGACAGTGGGAAAAGCCCTTCGGCAAGTGCGAATTTTTGTTGCTACCAACACGCAATTAGCTAATGCAATGCGCGAATAGCTGTTGCTCTTATCGCACAGTGTATAAATAAATATATATATATAAGACTATATACATTGTTTGTATAGCTATAAAAGTGAGGAACTGCATCGTTTCCATGGCAAATCGACTGCAAGCTAATCCATCGAGCAAGCGCAGAAGAAACTCAAGTAGATATACTCGCTCGACATGTGTAGAGGGTATATTGGGGTGTGTGTGTGTGTGTGTATTTGTGTGCATACTTAATTTAAGCAAATTTTGCTTAGAATTGTTAAAAATCTTTTGCTAAAATAATAGAGAAGCTAATTTATAATTAACTTAATAAGAATACAACAGAGCCAAAAAAATATTTAAAAAAAAATAAATAAATTCAAACAAAATAGCTTGTTATATATGTTATAGAAAATATTCAATTCTGTTTTTTTTTCTTGCATTTTGTTTTCATTGACCAGCTGAGCGAGTATCTTGCAGTCGCTGGCACCCTGCAGCTGCAACAGTCTTGCTTATTTCCATTCAGGCATTAAGACAAACAGACGATAGACAACCACGCAATGTTAGAGTAGCGAGCCTTATAAACAAGCTGTGTATAATGCCTGCTGCTGCAGTGGCACTCGCGTTAGCTTACTGGGCAGCAGCCCGTTTTGCTTATCTATCAAACACACACACACATGCACAGGGAAACATCTATGGCTATTACGTAGTTTGGGAATATTCCGCATACTGATAACATTTGAATTTTGGCTTGATTTATGAGCCATTGCATGAAACACTGTGTATGGCTTATCAACAACAATAGCAACAATAGCAACAACAACAACAACAACCGTGTATCACTCACATGCTAACACCAATACTTGACTGTTTGTTGGCTCGCTTTAACAGACCCATTCACATTTAATTCACCACAGTTCACAATAAATTGAAATACACTCCAATACTTGTGCATATCGTTCGCAAAACATGAATGGAAACACTCAAATTATGCTGGATTTATGATTTGGGTCAGTGTGCACTTCATTTGCGACATCAATTATTCAAAGTCCACTGCAAACGAATATATTTGCTGTTGAATTTAAAGGATTATCGAGACATGGATGGCTGCAGTGTTTGCCTTAAGGCTGAGCTAAGCTCGGGCTTATGCCTTGATTCCATTTATATGAATATCTCATTTATGCCCAAAGAACTTGAATCCGATGAGAGCAATTGGATTAGGAGTTAAGAATCTGTCATGCTCACTTGAGTCGAATAAATTGCCGAAATTTATTTATTAATGAATGTGCATTTTATTTGCTTTAAAATTGTTTCGAAAGTAATAAAAAACAATAAAAATCGAGAGCAGAAATTAATATAAATTGAGTGAAGTATTCATTGCATTTTTAATGTAAAAATAAATTAATAATTAAATATAAAAAATTAATAAAAATATATATAAAATAAATAAAAATAATTAATAAATAAATTAAAACAAATAAAGTGATAAATAAATAAATAAACAATTAATTATTTAAGTAATTAATATTACAAAAAAAAAATAATTAAAAAAATAAAAACAAATAAATAAAACTGTAAAAAGAATTTAAAATATATTCAGTTTGTATAGAAATTATAGGAAATTAAGACTTACCTGACCAATCAAGGCATTTATTTGATTGAAAGCCAATTACTGCTGCTTATTCTTGGTTTGCATTGTTCTTGCTATACCATACAGTGTTCTAGGAATTCGCAAACAAAGAGAACAAAAGTCCTTCGGTTTCTCGAAAATATTTCCTGAAATAAATTAAGCTGAAATTTGAGAGTGCTGCAAGGCCTCGAAAGACAATAGAAAGAGCTTAGCCTTGAGTATTTGACCCTGATACTATGATAGAAATGTTTTCTCGGAAAATTAACGAATTTGCCGAGAGGCTGATGCAGTGGGTGTTTCTGAATGAACTTAATAAATATGTAGTAAAACTGGACAATATCAGCTAAGATCAAACTATATTATTAACAGTGAAAGCTGTCAATAGCATGCACAGCCTTAATTAATTTAATTTAATTAACAATTTAGTCTGTCATATGAAGATATTTAAGAGATAAATCAAATAAGTAAAATAAAAATATGTCTCTTGCTTTTTCTATCCCTTGAGCCTTCTAGTCCTTGCACACTCATGTGTCCATTTCAGAGCCATATGAAAAGAGAAGACTTCTGCTTGCTTTCTTTCTTTTACTGCCACATGCATAAGGCAATTGAGCAAATGCTTACAAAGTTGCAGAGCAAAAAAACCCTACACACACATACACATAGACACACTGGCACATGGACAAACACGATTGCATATTTTAGTAGCAGCTGCTGCTGCTGCGCTGCAAAGTATGCAACACAAATGTGTTTGAGTAGTGAAAACTGTGGCATGCTTTGCCGCTTGGTATTTGATTGACAACTCGACGAAAACAATTTGTGTGCATAACGAATTTGAAGCAAAAATTCCATAGCGCAAATTGTTTAGCACCTAGCACGAACAGCAAATAAACAGAGGGAGAGAGGGAGAGTGAAGAAGAGAGAGAGAGAGAGAGAGAGAGTGGCAGACATGTGGCCAAAATACCTAGTTGATTTGTTGGACACGTATGTTTAATGTCAGACAGTTAACGAAAGCAACTGAGTGAATGAATGTGTGTGTGTATGTGTCTATGTGTATGTGTGTGTGTGTGAGTGATTGGTTTGTGCACCCCTTATAAAGAGTTGTACTAATGAATTGCAGCTCAGCTCAGACATGCACATTTCAAGGAAATTCATTTGCTTTCACCTGCTTTGACTGTTCCTTTGCTGCTTTTCTTGACGTTCATTTATTAACTCAACTCACTTTGTGGTTGACTAATTAACAGTTTTAAGTGCACCCACACACTCACTCACACATACATATATACTCATGTTTAAATATGCATTGTTGACAAACTTTTCTGGCCATCTTTAAGTATTCGTCAGAGCAGCTCTCTGTGGCCTTTAGTTTGAGTTTTTGTTGCTTTCTTGACCGTTTCCTGCCGGTGCTTCTGCCGCTGCAGTCGTCGTCAACATTTTTAGTTATTTTTTAGTTGACTTCATTTTGTTTTGTGGCCTTTATTGTTGGCCAGGCTTACTGCAACTTTTTGACTCTTTCGCATCACTCATTTTCATTTTGCACATTGCCCTGTTCGTCTTTTCTCTTCCTTTTTCTTCTCCTTCATTTTTTTCCCCCCGGTTGTTTCTGGGGTTTTTCTTTCTGCCGCATGGCCTGCAGTTGGCATCTTAAAGTTGTTGAAATAATTGCCCAACCAGCGGCTAGGGACAACTTTGTGCGCTTTATTCTTTTGTGGTTCTAAATTCTCCGCACTCAGTTTGGACTCTTTTCCTTTCCGTGTTTTTGGGTGGAATTTTTATTTAGTTTCTGTTTCGTTTTGTGCTGGGATTTAAGCTTTAAAGAGAATACATTTATGGGGAATTATGATTTAGTAGTAATTTATAAAGTATAAAGTATTTATTTAATATGGAAATTAAGCAAAAATGGTTTAGAGAAAATAAATAGTTTTAAAAATAATTATTTGTTATATTTAAAAAAAAAAATAAATAGAAAAATTAATTTATTTATATATTATTATATATATATAATATATATATAATTTATTAAAATAAAAAACATAAAATTATATAATTTAATATATATATATATATATATATATATATATAAATTAATATATATATTTAATATATATAATATTTTTTAGACTTTTACAAATGTCTGTTTATTTTATTTTCTTTTTTTTTCATTATTATTATTTTTTTTATCTAACAAAATTCTCCTTAACTTTCTTTCCGCCTTGCGAATCAATCACAAGGCAGCGCTATCAATAACAATTACTACAATCGCACCGTACATTGATACTGAAATGGCTGCAATAAGCCATAAGGCATGACAAACGTGATATATGGCAAAACGTTAACACTCGATCATACTTGATGTTGTGAAAGTTGTCTAGGTTGCTTAAGAGGCGAAGGGTCCTGGAATCACAGAGATATATAAAATGATATCAACTCTGCTTTCTACTTCAAATACGATCAACAATCGTAGCTAACTTTGGACACTACTTGAGTCAACAAATATTATTTAAAGCTTTAAATTTAATTTATATACATAATAATATGAAATTAAATATTAAATAAATTCAAGCCATTCATTGCGAATATTACTTCTTAGCTTTCAGACTTTATCAAACTATCTCTTTCAGCTTAAAGCCCTCTATACTTGTGGGCTCAAAGGTGAATTAAGGCTGAAAAACATGCGGTCAGTCACAATGCTGACTGTTTGACATCAGTCGTTTAGCTGGGTCACTCGAAATATACGTCATGAATTTGATTTCATTAGAGGGCCCGACTATTAGGCAAACCTTCAAAGCGAAGCCCTTTGGCTGTGCGTGGCACAACAGCTGCAATTACATGCAATGCGGGCCGCTAAAGCTCGACTGGAGGAGCAGAGCTCGCCTAATGTAACAGCAGAGTAAAAATTTAATTAGTTCACATTCCATTCGTTGCACTCGCTCACAATTGTCCAGGCTAGCAAGGCAAGGTGCTGCAGTGTGGGCAGGAGCAGGAGCAGGAGCAGGCAGGAGCAGGATTCGTAGCAGGGGCAGCTGGGACATGTTGTGTGCAACAAGGCGGAAGTTTCCATTATAATGCAACAGTCGCCACTCGTTGCAATGGCAACTGCACTTTATGCCAGTTGCCAGTTGCCAGTTGGCAGTTAGCCTGGTTAACGTTCCCCTTGCACTTGGCCAATAAAATTCTGTGAGGCTTAGACTCATTAAATTTTTCATGGCTATAAAGTTTAATTAATTCTCGCTAGGGTTGCCGCAGGTTCGACTAGCAGCAAGGTTTATAAATAAATATAATAAATATATATAGATATGATAACTGATCATAATCAGCGTATAATCTTTATAGACATGGCCATAGGTATGACGGCTAATCGGCAAAAATTGACGCACGAGCTGCAGCCAGGCGGACAGCAGGCAGCGGGCAATCAAACGCCCACAGGGCATAAAACATATATGAAAACTATTACCGATTGACATTTACACGGCAACTTATCGCGTAAAATTTATTTCCAGAGGAATGTAAGAGGCAATCTGTGAGCTGTGTGTGTATCGAGATACCCTGTAATTGGATGGCAATTAAAATAAGGTCTCTGTTAAGTTGATTTACCTAGATTTCATCTAGTAAACATGCAAAGGATTTTTTAAAATGAGTTCCTTGAGGTTTTAGATGGGGCTTTCAAAGTAAATTTCCCACAATTGTGTTTTGGATATAATATATAATTATTACTCTTAGAATAAGATATGATCACAGACTTTTATCTTGCCTTTAGGCTTGATAAGCAAAAAATCATAAGAACAAGTAGTTTTTCTAGAAATTTTCGGCTTTAAATTCTTCGAGAACTCTGCTGCCAAGTATGTAAGTTTCAGCACGATTAAATCTTGTGATTGAAACAATCTTATCTAAGCACTTTTACTTATTATCATGCAGCCCTATCCCACTAATTTGTTGAGTAAGTCGCGAGATTTATGAGATATATCTTTTAGCTGTTTAGTCTTAAAAACTTTAATATATCATTTACAGTAGCACTACCTCATTATCTAAAGCGTACAGGGTATTCAAACAAAAATTGTCAGTAGGAGTTGCCACTGTGGTAGTTGCTGCTGTTGTTGTTGCTGTAGTTGTTGAGGGCATTGTCGCTATTACAGTGTGCCCTTGCATAGTATTCAATAAGCTTGTTTATGGCTTAGACAGCAGTCACGCATTGCAACTAATATTGAGCATGCGTTTTAATTGAATTTCACGCGCTTTCATAAACTCAACGCATGCCGCCAACTCCGGTCGAGTTTTTATGGCTCTCCCACTCAAGCGGAACGATCCGCACTACAATTGCGATTTCTATTTCGAACTCAATTTCTATTTCGGTTTCACATCGCCACGCAGACAATGCGACAGCAGGAGCAGCCGCCACCCACAAGCCAAACAGGCAATACATCCATCCATTCACTTCCATCCACATCCATCCGTTTCCATTCACATCGAGAGCGTGTTTAATTGCGCGCACTTCTTGTTATTGCAATCGTAAAATCTTTTGTTATTGCCTTACAACAATTTGTTGTGTGTACTCAGTCCGCGCCAAATTGCATTGTAGTATATGTATATAGACATATATATGTATGTATATATCGAAGTATATATGAAAATAACAGTGACATCAGTGCGTATACGTAATGCGTGTTGTAAAAATAATTATCGGAAATTATATTGGTTCGCGTAGTTCATTACGAATTATTACCAAATACTGCTATGGCTGTTATCTGCCTGGCCCACTAGCTGGCTTATTATTATGTTTAGTCTTTTGTTTTTAATTACACGCTGATAGCTATCGACTTTATAGCCACAGAGCACCTATCGGAACTGAAGGAAAATCGTTCGAATCTGCCATAAACTAAATTGGTGTCTAGAAATTTTATCGATATCAGTTCTTCAATTCAACTATTATCTTTAGCGAACCTATGAATCAGAATCAAGTTTTATATTCATGTATACATATATCAATATTATTTATGCATCCAAAGTTCTACTGATAAGGATAAAGCAAAGTTTAAGTCCTAAATATTTTGGTATTAACTGTTAATTATGAACTGATATGACTGAGGTTTAAAATCATAATACGCCCGAAATCTCCGCTAAGCACATATATGTTTATTTTTTGTATACACTGAAGTCATTGAGCAGGGTTAGGCAGACTTTTTGAGCATGTATGTAACAGGTAACGGAAGGCAGACTTCTTACAGAGGCAGACTTCTTACAGATCTAGATCATGTTGCCGAGCCAAGTAACAAATTCTACAGCATTTAATTGAATTATATTCAATATTATATATTATATTATATATTATTGTATATTATTTATTAAATATACATTGCATACTATTAATATTGCACACAGAGTTCAGAGCATCTCCTAGTCGAAGTCTCTAGCCCCTCATTCTAAATTCTTGGCGATTCATGACCCATTTCAAAAAGCGACGAAGTCCAGCGTACTATATTTTATTGATAACTATTTTGCTGATAAATCGAAAATGTTTACAATGCAATAAATCGTATTTTAATTGTCATGTAATAAATTTTGAAAACTAGTATTGCATTAAATTAACAGAGCGCTGAATACTCTTGGGGGATTTCAAATACGTAATAAAGTTATCTGAAATCTCGAATCCGTTCAAGTATTAAAAGCGTGATTTTTTAGATTTATGTTAATCAATAAACAATGAAGTAAATCTGAGATTAAGGCTGGAAAAAGTGCGTAAAGAGGCAAGGTGTGATTGATTGTAGGATGATCTAAATTCACTACTAGAAAATTATCAATTATCAGAGCTACTGCACTACATAGATAAACTTAGCAATCAATGTTACAAAGATTATAGAAAAGCATTCCCATATAGTCTAGCAAGGTTCATATAATAAACATTCGTAACATTCTTTAGAAAATGTTATCTTTGAAGAACATGTAATTCCCAGAATGCCACCGTCTAGCTGCTTGAGTGTTTCTAGGAATAGCCACCATGGGGAATACTTTATGTGCTATAAATATAAAGACAAAAGACAAACACAAAAACAACGCAAAATTAATTATCGCAAACAAATTTATTGAAAATACTATCACAAAATGATTGAATAAATCACCTGTTACTCATAGTTGCCTTTCGGTTTTTTAATTAGTGTAGTGAAAGACAAAGGCAAAGGTAAAACGGCCATAAATTAAGTGAAGGCTTATCAAAGTTGTGGTTCACCTCAAGTGACCCTGTGAATCACCAAATGGTGACTCAATTTGCCATGTGCCCCGTTGAACTAAGCCTCAACTTTGATATCCCTATTTATGTATATCATTATACTTATTTATGTATTTTCTTTTTGCCCTACTTAACAACCAATTACACTGCTGGTAGTACTTAAGACACGCTCGCTGACGCATAGTGCCCTCTGAATGTCTGACAATCCATCAGATGTTAACTCAACGTAACTCAATGTCGAGCAAAACGGCGCTGCAGTTGCCACGTCTTCATTTCCGCTGACAGCTCTTGAAAATGGCTGACTGGCTGGCTCGAGGCGCCCCACTGTGGTTGCTGCCCCACTCGTTATCGCTTAGTATGCCACGGAAGGCGTGGCATTTGCTTTTAAGTAAATAATATTAATCATACGCCCGGTGGGGCCGCGAGCAAACGAACGCTCCAACATGCATCAAAAACAACGCGCGAGCTGTTGAAATTGGAAAATTGAAAATGCATTGTAAGCGAGGGGATGAAAAATGGCTGGCATCGCGTAAAAATGGAAATGAATTACGCTCTTCATACTCTTAACACCATTGGCAATGCATAAAGGGGCGAAATGCTCGCATGCAAATGCACATATAGCAGGCAATTGAAATGAAGCTAGATGGCTTATGGCCAGATAGCACATAGATACTAGATTGGCTCAAAGTGTTGAGTTGATCAAGACCTATCTAGTTAGAATTCCATCTGTATATTCGCCTGTATTACAGGTTGTTGACTCAATAACTGGACAACTAAAATAAATAGACTTTACACTGTCTGTGTTAAATAACCACACAGAAATGCAACTATGTATTGTATTTAATTATTTTTCAACATCTACTTCAGCCATCGATAACACCGTTTTATTGAAATATTCATTAGAATTTGCCATTAAAATCTCAAGTATTTATGACTTTAAAGTTCTCGGAAAGTATTTCATGATACAATTATCAAAGCTGCTATAGTAGATATTTTATTTACTAATGCAAGGAATTTAACAATTTTAAAGTTACTACGTAATTAATTTTAATTTTATTTTTTATATTTTATATTTTATATTTTATATTTTATATTTTATACTTTATATTTTAT
>NW_022045876.1:921131-934211 GCF_001654015.2 Drosophila navojoa | reverse complement strand
GTTGTTACTACCGAGGCTCCTGTCCCCACTACCGAGGGTCCAGCTGAAACTACCGAGGCTCCAGTCGACACAACCGAGGCTCCAGTTGTCACTACAGAGGCTCCAGTCGTCACTACCGAGGCTCCAGTTGTCACTACCGAGGGTCCAGCTGAAACTACCGAGGCTCCAGTCGACACAACCGAGGCTCCAGTTGTCACTACCGATACTACCGAACCCCAAATAATCACTACAGAAGAGTTGCCAGAAGAGGACATCCATATGCTGTCGTTGACCTTCAGCAAGCTTATGAATAAGCTAAAGCGTGCTTTCTAAACTTGCCCCTGATTGTAAAGTGAACTAGCATGGTTCGTCGTATATAAAAAAAAAAACCTTTGAATTCATAATTTATTAATAGTTGAATGTAATGAAATGAGTGGAGGGGCTGCATACTTTTAGGATGGAAAGAAATTCAATTCATTCATTAAGCTTATCAGTTGTTTGCATACTCAGGTAATAAGCGAAGACATGTATATGGTATATAGGTATTTTTATGACATGATAAGATAAATGGCTATGCATAATAATTTTCAATAACAAATTCTAATTTTTCAATGATTGGAAACGCATATAGTTCGTTATTAATCCTACTTTAGGGAAAGTATGAATCACATGAATAGTTCATATGACTGAACAAATGATTAATTTTTCTTTCTGTGTAGAATGGATGGATCAGCAACGATCAGAAACTAATTGCACTTCATCTACTGTGAGTGAATTTTCGTTTTAGAATACTCTTTATACTTCAGTGTCAGGGGCTTTAAACCCTGAGTCTTGCTTAAGTCTAGTGGTGTCTATTATATGCTCTTAAACTGTCGCTGCATTTGTAAGACTCGGCGCTCATCTCTCAACTTTTTAAGCTCACCCACGTGGCTCTATCTGTTTTTATTGCAAGGTAAATTTACAATCGATTTTATATTTTGTACGTTTCTGCCCGTCGACCAATTGTTTATCAATAATAGTCTATATACTACTACTGCTCAAATTGTATTTATGTGTTGTACTGTTTGATTGTGTGAATTAGTAGGAAATGTCAATTATACAGAATTTCAGCAATAACACTCGAGTCTCAATCGAAACGGCAAACTGTTCGAAGCGCCATTCACAATTTATAGCTAAATGTGTGCGGTACAAGTTGAGAATCAATTGGTCGGCGAGACCAGTCGACGCCGTCTGCAACTACTCGGTCAACAGAAGCAGCATGTAGCCGCTCTGACTGCTGTGCTGCTGATGGGCATTTGCATGCGTGGAGCATGCGACACGACTCCAGGTCTGACTGCAGGCATACCCATTCCATGGCCCGACTCGACGCTCGACGAGTGTCATACGGAGTACATGCAGGCGTTTGCCAATGCCTCGAGCGTCTATGCCATCGAGTACGAGCGATGCGAGCTGACAGCGAATGAGACACAGATCGATCTCACCATCGATGTCCAGCTGGAGCGTGAGCAAATCCGGTTGGGCCACAGCGCATTGTGCAGCAATTTCGAGCTGTGCAATCAACTTGACGACGATCTCGAGTATTTGGAGTGCCACAAGGATCATGTAAGTGCTATACTCTAGGCAACAGTAGCTAAGACCTACTATATGTGCAATTAAATTTGAAGAGCACTAGCTCTCTAATCGTACACTAATAAATGCCCCATTAAGAGCTTAACTTATACTTTAAATTATGGAATCCATAAATGTAATCTCTATTGATAGTAAACAGCCATTGGAAGCATGCCTACATTTAATAATCTAATTATGCTATGCGGCGTAACAACCCCACCTGAATGTTGGCAGTTTTTATAGAACTTTTAATCTAAATCAACTCATACAACTCATACATTGACCTCAAGTGCTTGAAAGCGGAAAAATTTAGAAATTTATCAGTAAACTTATTGTTGGCAAAAACATTGGTTTGTTATTTTCTTGTCAACATTATTTACGATGGAAGTTGTAGTAGGCATTTAAATATTAAAAATAAAATTAAAAGGAGTTTTGGAAGTATGTTAACATAAAAATAAATACTTTCATTTAAAATCATATTAAAAGCTTTTATGAATATAAACTTATTAAAATAGTCCTAAATAAATGCTCATTACAAGCTTAAGATCTAAGAATAATGTCAAATAGATCAGTTTATTATCTGGGGTTCATTAATAATGTTTATGTTCTCTATAAAAACTACTTCTCATAAAAACTAAACTGTAGTTCAAGCCCAGCTAATGAAAACATTAATTGTACTTCGCCTGCCGTCGAATGATAAAAATGCCATGCCAGCTGATAACTTTATAGGATCAATTGAGTTTCGGCACTTATAAACTATAGGTTCAAAGCTCCAGGTTAAGTTTCAGTTTTTATACGTTCGAAAGTCTATTTTAATTCTCTTCAAGGCTCAATGTAAAGCTCCTCAACTAATCCATGTCTCATGCACTTTCAGGGCAACGAGAATCTGGACCTGATGACATCCATTAATTACAATGCAACAAGCGCCCACACACGCCTGCGCCAGGACTTCGATGCAGTGCAGCAGACGCTGATGTTGTGCACACTCGATGCCCAGGTGGCGTATATAGGCAGCATGCGATTGGCGAACGAGGAGCTGCAAGAGTGTCGCAGAGAGGTGGCCGCAATGGATGCGAACTGATCGATCAATACATACATATACACATATACACATATAGACATACATATATATACATATAGAAGCATCAAAATCGAATATAGATATATATTAGTAAAGCATTTGGATAGAGACTTTTGCCTATGGCCTAGGCCACCTTCGCAGCATCCTGCAGGCATTTGTCCAGTGCATCGAATAACTTTGCTGTGTCCAGGACATAGCTGCGTTCGGTGCGATTCGTGCAGAGATAACGCTCCTCGTCGATGCCATTCAGCTGTTTGGTAAGAGCCAGCGCATTTTCCGACGCATTAAACGAGATGTTGTACATCGTCATGAGCTGCTGCTTGGACTGCCAATGGAAGTTGTTGATTAGGCCATGTTGTCGCTTCGCTGCAGCACTCGACTTACCAGCTTGGCAAAGCAATCGAAGTAGTCCAGCACATTGGTGATGTTCAGGCAGCTGCCTATGTAGCCATCTATGCGCAATGCTGCCTGCCGTATCTGCTGCTGCATGCCACCCACCTGGCTGAATACGGTGTCACGCCCACTTTTCGCCTGCTGTTGGCAGTCAGCGTATGCCTTCGACCAGGTAAGGCCTACCTGCTCCAGCTCCGGCAAATATCTGGCAAAACATTGCTTCGTATTGCCCGCTCCAGCCAAATCATGATGCTCCAAATAGTCCGCCAAACTCTCCAGACTACGGGATGTCTCCGCCTGCTCTAGGCTCTATATATATATATATATATATATGTGTATATATAACTTTTCAATTTTCAAGCAAAAAGGGGAAAATCCCTTGTAATTTTTACCAGCAATTGGGTAATCAGCAAAATTGTGAATACAATTTTCATGTTTCCTGTGCGTCTGTTTGGCTTGGCCGACAACCTGATACTGCAGAAATAATAATAAGGTTCAAGGCGTAGGGCTTATTTGGCTAATATGACATTGATTCATGGCTTTTTAGTTCACGTTTAGTCGCTCCGCTTTGTTGTTATCTACAAAAAATCGTACTAAAGCCCTACAGTGCTGCTTCAACTGTGAATCGCTGAAAGTGTGCAGCATACTTTTGTATGCCACTGTACTAGTAGTAGTAGTTCTTTTTGGATATCATGATATAATTGCTGCTCATATTTGAGGCGAGTGAAGTGTAGGCATTCAGGTGCACACAGAGAAGCAGCTGGATAGGTATTAAATAGTTTGTACACTTCTCTGATAAATAATTAAATTTAAAATGCCAAGAATTTTTATACTGAGATTATTAAATATAATATAAATATAATATAAATTTTTTCGTATAGAAAAATATAAAAACAAATTTTATTTAAAAATTACAATTTTCTTCTTACCAATCATTAATTTATATTATTATTTTAATAGTATTTAATATATTTAATATTATTTAAAGCCCTAAAAAATATTAAAAAATAAAATAAAACAAATCTACAATATTAATTTGTAATAAAAGTTGTAAAAAAAAATAGTTTTTAAATTATTTCTTAATTTATTAAATAAATTAAAATATACGTAATCATTGATTTTATTCATTATATATATATTTTTTTATTATTCAACTATAATAAACTTATTAACATATGCACATTGCCCATATTAATTCGCCTCTGCATATTTTATTATTATTCATTAATCCGCAGCCTTATTATATTTGCCTTTGACAATTCATACTCGAAATGCCGAGCGGCGCATTTTTGGCATAGTTTTCGATTATTTATGAAGGCGATAGCATATGATATGCTAAAGCCGATAAGCCAAAACAATCGAGTCGTAGACACATTGGCGCATATATTGGCTTAATATTTCATTAGCCGGGCTAAAGCGCTCGAGCTGGCTGGGGCTGGGGCAAGTGTGAACGCATTTTGGGGGCGCTTATCAGTCGAATGGGCGGTTCATTGTCTATTTTTGGCCCACAGGGTCACAGCCTTATTCGCCTGTTACGTGGGCATCACAACAGCAACAAAACAAACACAAAATAAATAAATAAATAAATAAATGCACATGCAAAGCAATTTGTGGCGTCTGGCATGAGGCGCTTTGTGGTTCCGTTTCGGTTCGACTTAATGCCACCTAATTGATCGGCTTCACACACACCTTTCACCTGATGAGGCAGTTTGTTTTTATTTTATTATTATTATTATTTTTTTTGTTGGCTTGCTAAACACAATAAATTTGAGCAAAAATTCACCATTGCGAATGCATCAATCATTCCGCAATGAATTCGCCAGCGCCTCGCACCATATATAAAGCATAAGCGCCCACGGCGCTCTATCTACAGTGCTTGACGAACCGTACAGAGTCTCAACATGAAGCAGTTCTGCAGCGTTCTAGTGCTGGCCATCTTGGCCATCTTTGCTCAAGTAATTGACAGTGTGTGGGATTAGCAAATAATCAAGAATACAATTTCAAGTGCAATTTCGTTAACTGCAGGCCAAGCCGAGCACAGTGCAGACGCAGCTGCAAGGCGCCCTGGATAAATATCTGGTGCAGACGAACAGGCTGGACATGGTCTCGGCGGATGTGACCGCACAGTGTTTCGCCCTGTATTTGCCGATGCTGAACGAGGTGGCCGCCGCATTCTCCAGTTCGTATCAGGCCTGCATTAGCACCTACAACAATGAGCTGGCCAATTTGACAGCGCAGGCTGAGAAGGATCGGGAGATCTACAAGCAGGACGTGGATGGCCTGTGCACTGCCTTCAGCAGCTGCAACAACAGCACCAGCAACGACAGCACCACCTTCTTCAACTGCTACGCAAAGGCCGTAAGTGAAGGGAAGCCAAGAAGTACTCTCAAGAAATAACTCTGACTAATCTCGCTTTAGGCTCAAACCGATGTCTCCATCATCTATGATATTGCCACCAATGCGGCCAGCACGGCCAACACTCTGGCCGAGTCCATCAAAGCCAATCAGGATCTGGAATATCAGTGCACCAATACCACCGAGAGCAACTATGTGCGCGACACGGCCGCCACATACGATCTGCTCGACAATTGCCTGAAGAACGGTGTGCCAACCACATCGACAGCTGCCCCAGTGCAGAGCACTACGCAAAGTTCTCCTACGACTAGCGATGACAGTGCTACCGGCTCGACTGTTAGCGAGTCAACAACTACAGTGACAGTCTAAAGTGTATTTTATTTCAATAAAATATAGAAAAATATATGAGCATTTATTAAAAAACAAAACCAACAATGTGAAGCTGCATTTCGTTATCATTCGTGGCTTGGCACGGACACTGCATTTGACAAGCATTTCACTCTCTTTCTGGCACGCCAGTCAAGTGTCGACTGTTGCAATGTCTGGCAACGCTCAAATGCGGCAACTTTGCAGAGCACATAAATTGGGCAACTCTCTTTGTCAGCCAAGTCGAAAAAATGCTGTTTAAGCTGTCAATTAGCTGTCACTTGATAGTTCTTTATATTGTTGAAATAGTTGAGGGTGTTGCCTCTACCAATTGGCAGCTCCAGCTTATTGTTGAGCTGTCAGAGGCACAGCACCTGACTGTAGCTCTTCATGCTATAAGTTGTCAAGCTGATTGTTAACTTTGGCTTTTATTTGAGAGACAACATTTTGCTCCAAATATTTACATTACCATAATTTTTTTTTTTAATTTGATATAAATACAATATTGGGAATAACAATAAACATAAAATTTATATTTAGTTCTCTACTGTTTTCTTTATGCCTAAGATCTATTCTTCTGCTTACAATATTAAACACTGTTTTTATTTATTAAAAAGAAAATTTAAAAAAAATGAATACTGTTCTTTGATAATAAAAAAAAATAATAAAATAAATTAAAATTAAATTTAATTTAAAAAATAATGAAAAATATTCATCTACATAAATAACAAAAAAAATTATAATATTTATTTTTATAAATAAGTAATAAAATTAATTAATTAAAAATATTGAAAAACTTTTTATTTTTAGTTTTTTATTCTTATTATTTTATTTTTTTTTATTTTGTAAATATTTTACAATTTTCTAGTTGTTTTAGCAGCGTAGTTTCTTCCTGCCTTTGACTGTCTTATTATTTGTAAACGTTTTCTGGAACATCCCCCGAATACTTTTACTTCCAATCATACATATTAAATCAAGTAATCCCATAACTTAAACGATTTTTACAGTTTTCTAAAAATTTCTAATCTAAAGCTGACAAAAAATAAAATCAAATATGAAAAAACAATCTTATCAAAGCCCTCAGAAGCATAACAAAAAATCACTGACCGTTGGAATTTCGATTGTCGTAGGATCAATTTACTGTTGTTATTTACTACAATTTCGATTTTTTTGCTTTATTTTTTGGCTATAAAAGTGCCGCACAGAAAGCAATTGTGTTCAGTTGGAAATTTCGGCCGTGAAACGTTCAATATGAGATTTATTGAAAGTGTTTGCCTCTTGGCCATGGCCATTTGCCTGCTGCTGTCCGCCGTCAACGTAATGAGAATTGACCGACCCAAAAAGTACTGAGGCACCAGATTCATGCTAAACCTTACACCGTTTTAACAGGCGCTGCCAGTGCAAGTGCAATGCAACGACAACAGCAACGGAACTCAGACGCAAACCTCGTCGGATGGCCAACAGACACAGACGCAAACTGGACCCGGCTGCCAAGCACAAGCGTCGGGAGATGGACAGCAGAGTCAGAGCCAGAGCCAGAGCCAAAACAGCGATGGCACCCAGACGCAGACACAGTGCAGTGGCTCGAATTGCAGCACGTTGCCGCCGCTCTTCACGCTGAAACCACTCGAATGGAACACTCTGCCACCCATGCAATGGAACACTTTTCCACCCATGCAATGGAATTAGTAATGAACTGCTCGACGCTCCACTGCTGAGTCAACTGATATAGGAAATAAATACATATCTATATATGTACACATATTTTGACCTTGCAGTGCTTTAAGCTCCGTGTTCCATTTAATTGTGTTCAATTAATACAATAAATCTAGCTTAAGACTGTCAAGCCTTTAAGCACCTTGTCAGCTCTCGTTTGATAGTTTTTTGAATTTACATTTATTTGCATTTTGACAGTTTGCCTAAGAAGTCGAGTTGAGTCTAACGAATGGTCGCTGTTGCCATGGCAACCGCTAGCAATATGATAATAGTAATAATAACAATATAAACAAATGAAACTTTTTTTTATCACCTTATCACACATTTAATAAACAACAACCATGTTTGGGGCCTGTTGAAAATGTAATTTAATAGGAATGGCAAAAAGCTGCTTTTCGTTGGGGTTCGTTGAATATTTGATAAAGGTTTCGCATTATCGCCTAGGCTCTTACAGGCGCCAGCACATGTCGAGGGGGTTAAGCATGTGCTAAGAGACTTTTTGATATGAGCAGATAACATGCAGTCTATCCGGAACTAAACGTGGCTGGTTCAAGTCGCAAACCCTACTCGGGGCATGTGTAAAAAGTGTTTTATAGAATTAACTTTTCAAAGCACAGATGAGATTTTATACAGAGAAAAGAAGTTTAAGAAATATAAAAATAAAGCTCAGCATATGCTTTAGCTTTAGCATGGAGATATGTCAAGAGTTTATAATTCCATTAACTAATTTCATCCATAAGTTTCGCACACTTATAAAGATCCAATCAAAATCAAATGTGGTCTTAGCACAAAATATTGCTCCACTTCAGGCAATTCGCTGGCTTGCGAACGCATATTCTCGCTCTTATCTGCTGGCGCACTATATTAAACAATAATTCCCCGATTTACGCGCTGCTTAAAATTTGCCAAACTAAGAGCTGAGACTATGCGAGAGCAGTCCAATTGTTTGCATAAGACTAGCTAGACCATTTCTTCCCCTCCTGCTCGCTGCGGAAGTTTTCGACTGTCGGAAAGTGTTGCATTAGATTCTTCGCCCAGCCAGTTGCGGCTAATGCAATTTTTCGCTGCTGCGCATATCAAAACTTTTAAATGCGCACCAAAACTTTTAACTGGCGAAGCTGCCGTGCCGCGCTGCTGGAGCAACTGCATCCAATGGATGTGCCATGTCAGCGTATGCAAGTAATTGCGCATAAGCGCTACAATAATCAAAGCCAGACATGGACCTGGGACATATGCTGCGCTGATCTGGGAGCTCTACGTCGCCGTGTCGAAGCTAGCTGGCTTTTAACTCATTTTCTGATTAAAATCTTGGCCATTAAGCGCGAGCGCTCAAATCGGACTAAACTTTTTTAATGGTTTGGCCTGGGTTTGCTAGTCGCCGTGTTGGCATGTACCTATCTCTGCTTCTCCACCCCCTCTCTCTCTCGCTCTCTCTCGTTCACTCCATCTCCCTCGCTGCTGCTCTGTCAGTCATGCTCTGAGGTGGCGCTGAAATTGGCGCCTGCAATGAACGACATGGCTCTGAATTCGGGCTAAAATTAAATTAAAACTGTCGCGCAAAATGGGCGCAGAAAAAAGCGAAGAAATAAAGGAGCAAAGGCAACCAGGCAGCAGTTGAAATTGTGAAAATATTTGTGCTGCTTCTTTTTCCTTTTCCTTCTCATACTCGTACTCTTTCTCTTTCTCTAGTTTTTTTCATGTATATATATATATATATATATTCAAAGCGAGTTGGCAGCTCCAGCTGTCAGCGCTGCCAGAGCAACGATGTCAATTAGTTTTTCAAACGGGCTCGCCTCACCTCTCTCCCTTGGCCACCTCTCTCAAGTCAAGTTGACTTTAAGTTAATTGCATAAGATTTCACTTTGCACTTTGTTGCCACGCCCAGCGCCGCCCACAATGGGCGCCAACTCGCTGTTTCCTGTTGCCACTTGCCGCGTGTTGTTGCCATTCTTTAATCAAGTTAAAAGTTATTTTTAAATGAAGTGCGAACAATATGCAAGAGCAGTGCAAACATTGCATTCCAGTTGCCCTACCTACTACCCCTCCGCCTTCCTCCTCGCCCTCTATTACACCCGCATTCATTTGCATTTCCATAAATATATCTGCATATTATTGCCCAACTCTTTTGCGGCTCGGCGAGCGAGCTAATTAAAATCACATTTTCTTGCGAGCGCCACTCAAAAACTTGACAAATGATTGTAAATTAAATGGAAAATAAAATACCTTGCGTGACTTTTTATTACCTATATATAAATGTGTATATCTATCTGCACATATCATGCGAAATTTACTATCTGTGACATCACAGCTAAATCACGAGATAGCATTTACGCACGATTTTTCTATCTTTTTTATGATAAGATATTCAGCTACTCAGCTGATAAGTGAGACTATTTTTAACTGTGCTGAATAGGGAATACCCTTGTTGTGCACACACATCGATATATTAGAGGTGTACTTAAGAAAATACTTGCAAATTAAGCATAGAGCTTAATTGTCTGATTGAACAACTGTTGGTTGAAATATGCGGGAATACCCTTAATGTTGAGCTGTTATCTCTTATGTTGGATTTTCTAGTCTGTGTGCTAGCGTATAGGCATTTAATATTATTAGAAATTGAGTCTAAGAGAAAAATGGAAAGAGAAAGTAGTTGTGAATATAAACAAAATTATAATGAAATTTTCATTTTTATTTATTTATTTATTTATTTTTTTTTACAAATATTGCAAGGTTTAGTCAGAGATATTTTATCAATTTTAAATATAATATTATATTTAGAATTTTTTTTATTTCACCCAATCTTCTCGACCAAAATAATATATAAGATTAATAATTTATTAGATAAGTATAAAATGGTATAAAAAGACTGCAGTAAAATATAATAATATAAAATAATACAAAATCTTTATCAAAGGCCAAAATTATACTGATTATATATATATAAAACCTTCTTACGTTTTACTGAGCATGATATAAGATTAACATTTTAAGTAAATAAAGTAGGTGTTGACACTTTAAAGACTTTGGCTCGGTGTCATCGACTTAGTTCGATTCCATGTACAGTTAAATCTGCCTGAGCTATAATCTAATCTGTGTTAGCTTGCTGGTCATGTTTAGATATCTCAGACGAATCAATTAGTCATCTTAATTAAATATAAATGTATATACACCCTGTATACCCTGTATAAGTCAATGCAGGATACCTAAAATATATTAAAAGTTAGCTTCAAGTAAACAAATTAAGTTTTAGGTTAAAAGTTCTATGAACCTTATGTAAAGAAAAACAAAATATGTATTGCTAATTGGGCTTTAATGAATTTGGTCTTAGACACATGAAATTTCAGGTGGCTTAAAAGAACGTTAAGAGCTTAAAAACAAAGCGAGTAAAGCATAGATTAAAAGCAACTCTGATGAGTGCGGAAATGACAAATGAAAGATCAATCAAGCAATCAATCAAGTCAGTTGAACTCAAAGTTAAGCTCTTTTACTTAAGAGAACTTGATAATATTTTAACGAGAAATAGGTCTAATCACTTCCAGGGTATTAATTAGTGTGCACGATAAATGCTTGCTCTTTGCATAGATTTTAGGCTGCGTGTTACGCTTGTTGAGTTTCATTTGTCATTGGTCAGATCTCTTTATATTTTTAACAAATTATCTGCGCCAGCAAAGCAGACAAGCGCAACCACACACACACACACAGACACACACCTGCAGGGTCGCGCTAACCGGCAATTGTAGGTGCTTTACACCTGCAAAGCCCTTGATTGATGATGTGAGCAATTGATAATGTGAGACCAAACCTAGCGGGCGGGCGCACGCTGAGTGCTGGGCGGTGGCTACGCTAATTGGCGCCACGTTCACCAAACGTGGGCTGAAAGAAGATGGAAGGGGACAGAGAGAGAGAGAGAGAGACAGAGAGAGCGCCAGCTGGCTGTCCCTATATATGTGTGTGTGTGTGTGTGTTAGCGTGGGTCGCTGCTTAAAAATGTAAAGCATGCTTTCATTCATTGCTGCTTGCGCTTTTTCTTTTTTTTTTTGTGGGCCATAAGTTTTTTGTTTTCTGTGTTTTTTTTTTTTTTTTTTTTTTTTTTTTGGGGCACTAATTTTTTTTTTTTTTGGTTTTTTTTTTTTTTTTTTTTTTTTTTTTTTAGCTGGTTGGACTAATTGAGCGCTTAAAGCGGATTTCGACACGCGTTTTACTCGCATTTTTTGCTTCTTTCACATATTTTTCTGCTTTTTTTTATTCTTCGTTTTTGCGTGCCCTCCAATTAGAGCATCTAAAGTTAATTGCAATTTGAGGCACTTGCCGCGACAGTTACTTTGGCCTGTCACGTTTTAAACTATAGAAAGGAATATACATATATATGTGTATATATTTAAATGTAAATGTAGTAGCTGTGTTTAGTCTATACGGCTTCATTGACGGCAGCTGTGCTGTCGCGCGATATGCAGCTACGTGTTGGATTCAGCTAAAAGCTAAATTCTGTATATAGGACTAAATTGTAACTCTATCACACACACACACATTCGCTCTCTCTCTCTCTCTCTCTCTGTCTGTCTGTCTGTTCTCTTCGCTTGACAGTTGAGCCAAAAATTTTCTAATTTTCTACTGCAGTGATTTGGCATGCAGAGTGTCGACTTTCGACTCGACTAGTGTCTCTTCCGTGTCTCTCTGACTTTCGACTCTGACTCTGGGTCGATTTCGTGTTTGCGGACTCTGGGACTCGTTTCACTGATTTATGCGCATCAATAAGTTGCCCGAGTGCGATACTTAGGCGAAATGTGCCGCAATGAGACGTGGACGAGCAGCAGCAGCAGCAGCAGCATCAGTTGATCAGAGAGACAAAAGGGAGAGAGCAAGAGGAGGTAGAGAGTGTGGGCATGGGAGAGTTGGGTAAATAGCAGCCAGCAGCAAGCACGTTCGCATGCAGCAGATGCTGCTACTGCTGCTGCAGCCAAAATAATGATTTGCATTTTCAGTTTTCCGATTTCGATGTGCGATTTGGTATTTGGCTGCGGTTCTGCGATTTTACTTCACACCACACCGCTTCGCACCACACCAGCCAGCCAGCCAGCCGGCCACTCCCAGGCAACAGTTAAGGATATATGGGCTTAGCTGGCTGGCCCCACAAAAAATGGCCAAACTTTGCCGGCAACTGTGGCCGAAGTCAAAGTTTTTTCTTTATTCCTTAAAACGGCGCTAATGAGACGCCGCCATGCGAAAGCCACAAATAAGGAATAGATTTCAAAGTTCAGATAAGCCAAGTTTTAGATACCCTTGCATTTTATTTTGAATAAATGAGTGAGACAGAAAAAGGCCTAATTTGGGATAAGTATTTGTATAATAATAAAAATAATTAATATTTAAATAAATATTTATTCATTGACTCACCCGTGATCATTAAGCAGGTTTTTCTGCTGCAAAACAAATGCTAAAAAGAAAGAAAATATATAAAATATTAATAATGAATTCTAAATATTTTAAAAATACCAGAAATATAATCAAATATATTTTATATTTAATATATTATATTTTATATTTTATATTTTATATTTTATATTTTATATTTTATATTT
>NW_022045876.1:901617-921121 GCF_001654015.2 Drosophila navojoa | reverse complement strand
TTATATTTTATATTTTATATTTTATATTTTATATTTTATATCTTATATTTTATATTTTATATTTACATTTAATCTTTTATATTTTATATTTTATAATTTAAATTTTATGTTTTATATTTAATATTCGAATAACGTTACACTGTGAATACGTTACATGAATTCAAAATTTTTATTATAATCTAATTAAAATGTTGCACCAACCCCTGCCCATTCCTGCATACATTTGCAGGGTATTTAAAGCCAGGGCGCGTCGCATAATTCATTTCTGCGCTTTTGTTTGTCAGCTACGTTTTGTGCTTATGCCTTCTCTTCTCTTTCCCATTTTTTGCGCCTGCTCTTCTCTCATTCTTTGTTTTTTTTCTCTGTTTCCCTGCTTCCGTTTTTTAGCTGCTGCGCTTATCTTAATGGTTCAAAGGTTACGCACAGGCCTGCGGAGACAGTGCTGAGCGCTTCCGACTGGGCGCCTGCTGAGCTAACGGTCACTTCCAGCTACACTTACTGTAACAGTAACAGTAACAGTTACAGTTACAGTTACAGCTACAGCTACAGTTACAGCATCTGCATTCGAAATGGCCGCAACACCCATTAAAAACGTGGCATTGCTGCCCCACTGTGCACCGCGGTGGGTCTGGGCCCACAGCCAGATTAGGCCTTCTTATAAATGGGCTTATGAATCGGTCTCGATAAGGCCAACCAGACAAACGAAAACACAAAATTTGTTGGGCACAATTAAGCAAAGAGCCAACACACAGCTTGTCGCAGCTCGAGTGGCGCGTTATGAATTCGTGTGGCACAACTCAATTCAATAGAAAGGAAGGAAGGCAGGAAGGTGGGTGGGGCGAAGGGAGGCAGCCGCTGAAGAAAGGTGCATGAATGGCAATGTAAAATTGCATGCAACATGCAATTAAAATCGCACAGGCAACGCGCATTTAATTAATTTGTAAATTACGTTTTCTCTATATATGTATATGTGCGCTTAGTGCCGGGGTAAGTTTTAGGCGGACTCCCATATGTAGGTGGCATTGGCAGCATTGGTGGTGGCATTGCTTGAGTGGGTCGCCTGGCTGGCTGCCGGCTGCGGGCGCTGCTTCAGGCTCAGCACTCAACTCATTTGCTAAATCAAGCATGCACCACTTAAATTTTCATTAGACTGCTTTCTTTGACTATGACTGCGTCGTTGAGCCCGCCCATTGGCGTTCGCCCATCGCCGCCTTGGCTGTCGGAAAAGTTGAGGGAAAAACCGCAAGCAGCGCACTTTGTCTTAATGATGTTAAGGTGAATTTAAACTTACGTGATTTTTACGTGCAGCTGCAGTAATTGCAGTAATGGAGCTAACAGTCAGAGAGAGAGAGAGAGAGTGAGAGAGAGAGAGAGAGAGAGAGAGAGAGAGTTGAGTTTATTAACATGTAGGTTGGATGAATGTTTAGATATCCTATAAATTAGCATAGCCAACATTTTTAATCAATATTATATATTCTCAATTATTCTATATAAATTATATGTAAATATTTTCTATTTTAAATTATAAATAAATTATGATAGCTTAATACAAAAAATATTGAATATCAGTAATATAATTGAATAATTAACACTAATTAAAAAATAAATTAAATTAAATATAGTTAATTGAAAATGATAAAATGACAGAAAGTTAATAAAGTAATTGAAAATTTATTAATACTAATTAATGATAAATTTAATTAAATATTTTTTTTTTTAATGATAAAATAAAAGTGTAAATTCTTAAAATTTCTTTAAATTTATTTAAATTTATTTTTTATAATCATTTAAAAATATATTTCTATCCTGAAAAAGATCCCATCACTATTTCCTTCATTCTTTATTCTAATTCCTCAATTTATAATGCAATTCAAGGGAAATGAACACGTGAGAATACCCTTTAATACCTCATTCTTCATGCTTACAGGGTATTAGGCAAAAGTGACAGCAATCATGATATATATGCGCTTGCATATAGCCATATAGCAAATATGCTGGTCAAATCATTTTGCAATACGCACAGAAAGGAAAGCTGAGTAACAAAGGGAACGAGTGGGTTTCAAAGAGAGGGAGAGAGAGAGAGAGAGAGGGACAGAGGTTAACTTAGATTTTAAGCGAAGCTGCAGCTGAAAGCCAACAACCTGCTTAGCTCTGCTGCTCTACTAGAGATTCAACAATGTATGTGTGTGTGTATGCGTGTGTGGCTGGCACATGTGCGCACGTATTAGCCATAAATATATGAGACACATCGGGCTGTGGCAAGCCGCCCACCCAGAGAGGGGAGCGGGAGAGAGGGGCACGCCTGTTCGGTCGGACGGTGGCTTGGCATATTGGCGCTGCCAAAACGAAATCAAACCATAAATTTAACACGTTTCAGCATGTGCAACTCCTGGAGATGCCGCAGCTGAGTGCAGTGGCCAGAAACCAAGCTGAGTCGGTGTTCTGGCTAAGGCAGAACTATGGAACTTGTATGGCATTACGTATACGCAGCGTGAGCAGCCGCTGACATTTCACACGCTGGCAAACAGAAGAGCGTGTCATATGCACAGCCACGTGCCACCTGACGATGCCAGACAAATGAATAAAATTTAATTCAACCAGAATAAGCAGCAGCAGCAGCAGGAGCAGCAGCAACAGCAGCAGCAGTTGTGGCATGTGACATGTGGCAGCAAAGCATCTGCCAATTGCCAACTAAATCAGTTTTTAATTTCACCTCAGCCGGAGAAGCGTATCGAGTTCGCTCAATGGAGTACTTGGAATGAACACGAACTGAAAGCCGAAGCGAACGGCATGCCAATTAATATTATTTATAGTCTCAAAGCGAAATTTTATTTGATTTAATGCCAGAATCTTGGCAATCTATGTGAAAGACAATTTTTAAATATTTATGGTCTGCATTTTATGCTGATTGATATATTAAATTAAATACAGTATTAATATTTTTAATAAAGTATTAGTATTTATATTTTTTAAGACATTTATTTATTTATATATAATATTCATATCTATATTTAATTTGTATTCAATTATTTATTTATTCATATTTAATATTTTATATATTAATGCTATTAATATTTGTATTTGTACTATAATAATTAGGAATTTAAATTAAAATATTTTCCGTTTAATTTTTTTCTTATATTTTATTACTTTAAGAAATCATTTTCTTCTGTTAATCAATTTATTTTTAAGGATTTTAAATATATTTGAATATTGAAACTCTAATTTAATAATTTCAACATTTTACAATATATTTAAAATTTATAATAAAAATATATTTAATTTAAGTATTTTATTTATTTCGTTTTACATATTTTTTTTTTTTAATTTTGTTTTCTGTTTGATATAATTTAATTATTTTTTTTTATATGATTGGAGCTCTGATTTTTTCAAATTTAATTATTTTCCGAAATTTGTATAATTTAAAATAAAATAATTTTTCCAATCTTGCTTTAACAAACATCCACATTTGCTTTATTTGCTACCCCCGCAACTTCCCCTAGATGAATTTTACTGCTAATACTGTATGCCTTAGAGCTCACAGCTTAGGCGCATTAAGTCCTGAATACATTTCTCGCACATCAACATTACCATATTGCCGTATTGCCATTCTATATAGCCCGTTGCTTCGGCCCAACAATGCAGTCAGAGATTGTGCGGCTGTTTGATATTTCGCTAGCAGCGGGCGGCAATTCAAAGTTGACCATATCGAGTGAGCGAGTGAGCGAATGAGCGAATGGGGGAATGAAAGGGGTAGGAGCGATGGCCAACCGCAACGGCAATTTCAGTTGCTGTCAGCGCGGCCCGAATGCTACATGGCCAGGACGCGCTGTCAAGGAAACGCAGCAAAGCGCTGCCAGCATATCCTGTTGCTCGCGCTCAATGCCATAAGGCATGGCCAAGTTAGAGAGAGAGAGAGAGAAAGAGAAAGGGAGGGAATGAGAGAGAGAAAGAGTGTGTGTGCGTGTGTGTGTGTATTGTGGCATGACGCGCTTGAATTAAATAAACAGCAAAATCTGTAAGGCTCAGTCCAAAAAGGGAGAACGCCTGGCTTTATCGCCTGCTTCAAAGCGGATTTCCCACGCCAGCACAAACACACGCACACACTCACACACACACTCCCACACACACACCGCCCACGTTTAGCAAACCTTATCGAATTGCACACATTATCGTTAGATTTTAGTGGGCCAAGGAAATTAATTTCTTGAGTAAACCCGTGTTCAAGTGCTTAGAGCAGCTGCCCTGACATGTAATTTCGTGTGTTTGAGACGGGCTGGGGCAGGCAGGACTAGGGGGTTGGTGAGCTGGGCGTGGCTGATGAAACATATGGCGCCCCATAATCATCACAAGAGCCACACCCCCACCCCCTCCCCCATCTCCACCAGCCGACGTAACGTAACGCAACGTAAGCCGCTTGTGGGCGGGGCTGCGTGTTGGTGTTATCGACTTTGGCTGTCTTAAAAGAACGTAAATAAGTATAAGCGAGCGTTATTTGAAATTAAATTCGATGTACAATATTACTCACTCTAGCTCTCCCTCTCTCTCTCTGTCTCTGTCTCGCTCTGCTCTGCCTTTGGCTCACATCGATCCACTCGACGTTGGCACTCAGCGCCAGACAACAATCTCGTTAATATTGCAGAAATTCACATTGCACATAATTAAATTTTGTGCTGCTAATGGAACATGCTGCATATAGCCAAAGATCACAAGCAACAACAACAACTACAGTAACAACAACAAAGTTTAATAAGATGCTAAACTTGTTTGTGGTCGATGGAAGCTTAAATGCTCTTGCAGTCAAGTGAAATGTGTGTGTGTGTGTGTGTGTGTGGCCTATAAAAAGACTTCATAATGCCTTGGAATTGGGAGATTGAAGACAAAATTTTACACATATTAATGGAAGACATCAGTCAAGCAGACCAAAGCTTTTTAAGAAACATATATCAATTGTAGTAGCACGAACTTCCTGCTCTTCTAATCTACATTTATAGGGAAACATATCATATAGTTAACACAATTCCCAGAGTTTTTCAGCAATCCCCATATAAATAAATAAAGTGCCACTAAGACCTTTACTACATGATACGACGAACTCGTAGCACTTCCCAGAAAACTTTATCAACAATAACACGTCTAACGGAACTTAGTCAGCGCAGTAAAGCGACATAAATGTACTCGGCTCCTAAGCTCCCTAATCCCACTTAAATGTATATATACACATATATTTTCGATAGGCTTAAACATTGTTGTCTTCAATTTACAATGCCAACTGATATACTCTGCGGCGGCTGTAAATTGCTCAAGTTGGCAGTTGCCACAAGCTAGCGGCAATTAGTTTTCATTGACAGCGCCAAATCTCAACCACTCTGCACTGCCAGCACCCACCTCCTCTCTCTCGCTCTCTCTCTCTCTCTCTCTCTATGTATAGTTTCCGCTTTAGTTGTGGACATCATAATATATGGTTTTGTGTGTGCGGCATTAGGCACATAATTTCACATTGAGAATCAGTGGATGTCAATAAAATGCCAAATCGCATGACAACAAGCGGATTTCATGTTAGCCAAAGGACGAAGAAAACACACACACACACACACACACACTTATACATATATGAGTTGCCCTAGGGAGTTTCGGCAATGGTTTGGGCCAGCTCTCGGCTCGTATTAGCTGTTGTCGTTGTCAGCTGCTTAGTTACTTTAACCAAATATGGCCATTATTATTATTATGGCCAATGGCCTCTATGTGTGCGTATTTGTTGTGGCTTACAACTTTGGCTGGGCCGAAAATCAAAATAAATGACGACGATCAACAACAATTGTCATTTGTTATCCTATTAGCCAGGCCAAGAAATTGCCGCAGCCGCCATACATTAATGCAAACGCTTTTAATGGAAATCAACACATGCCACACCCCCGCGCCCTCGCTCCCATGTACTTGGCCGAGAGCTAGTTAGAAGTCCGCCTCCAGCTCCTTTCCAAGTAATAAAGCAATAAATGCTCAGCAACAACTCGACCACAAAATCAACGTATTAAATCCTTGCAGCCCTTTGGCCCAGCCGATAAATATGACCCTCTATAAATATTGTACAAATTTATATAGATAGTCGGCCAGTCGACTTGGGGACTTGAAATTATTGACGGCATTGGAGTGTGAGGCAGCCTTTGTGTACTAAAGCCCAAATGCACTTGGCCAAAATATAGCATTCAAATATTTGGTCTGCTTACTTTGAATAGATATATTAATTAATATACAAAAAATTCTAGAATTTTGAATAACTTATGGAAAATAAATAAAATAAAAAATAATAAATTATGCGACAAATTAAAAAAAAAAAATCTGTAATTTTTAATATTTTTTATTATATTAAATTAATATTTCAATATATATAAATTTAAATATATATATTTTTTTTATTTATATATTTATATATATATATATTATTTTTTATTTTTTATTATATATATATATTTAATTTAATAAAAAATATTTAAAAATTAATATTTTAAATTTAAAAAATAATTCTGTATTTTTATTCAAAAAATTAAATAAACAATAAATTGGTATAATTCAATAAATTAATTAATAAAAATATTAATACTAAATAAAATAAATAAATACAAAATTTATTCAATAAATATTAGACTAAATAAATATTTACAAAATAAAGGCTATCAAGCCTTCTCTTCATCTGGCTTAGCACAATTTTCTAATGCTATTAAAAATTCTGTAAAGTTATTTGCTTAAATCACACTCAATATAGATTAACTTGGCTAACATCCGCATATTTCGTGCAGTGCATTAAATGGCAACAATATGCGCCTGGGGCTTGCTGTTTTTCAATTATAATTTTAATGGACGGCCACCTGGCCAATATCGGTTGGCCGGTTGGCCACAATAATGGCCAGCAATGAAGTGTGCCGTTGTCTGCTGGGTATTGGCCAAATTGCAAATATGCTCATGTCCAAGCCATTTTGGTTGCAAGCACAAAAGCAAACGAAGCTCATTAAACAAACAAAAAACATATCTATATCTAAATCTATGTACACATGTACATGTGCGAGTGTGTGTGTTTGTAGATATAAACGGAAATGCAAATACGCCAGCGGAAGTATTATAGTTTGCACAAGGACAACGGACAGCAGCAGCAGGACAGCTGCAGCCACACAGGATGTCCTTTCTAGCGAGTGCGAAGCAATCATAAAAATTGCATGCGACAATTGCTGGGGGCAATCGTAAGTCCCATAGATAAGTATTACGAGTGTTATAAAGTGCGGTAATTGTGGACTGATGACCACTTTAAGCACTACAGAGAAAAATAGGAAAAAAGACAGAGAGTGAGAGAGAGACAATGAGAGAGGGACAGCCCTGCATGAATATTTGAAGCAGCTGCTTAAGAGGCACTTGTATTCGATTTTGATGTTGATTGATAATGTGCAAATATTAGCGTGACTTTGGTCAACTTGACCTCACACACACACATACACACATACACACCCACTTGAATACAGGTTTGCTTGAAATAATTTTTGTGAATATCTCTTCAACGTTTAATGAACTCAGCTGTAGCTTGATTTATTTGGTCTAGACTTTTTCGGGACACCAAATTTAAGCTTAAGCAATTTACTTTTAATTCCTTTGTTGAGGCCCTTCGCCTTACTGAATAAATGCATATCTAAATATGCCAGTATTGATGCCATGGTGCGCTCGAAAAGGTCTTATGCATAGCTAAATAAAAATAAATATTTCTTTTTATGCGCCTTTTGGCTACAAATTGTCGTTTTTTATGGCGGATGCTTGGATTTTGATTGTAATTCTTTTGCGAAATGCCTTTCACAGTAATCAATTCATGCTAAAAATATTTTGTTAAATCGCAACTCAGACTAAATTAACTTTAAATTAGCGAACAATTTGAATTGTAAAAACTTTTACAAAGTTATTTTAGTCGATCTAATAAGAATATTTAACATTCCTATAGTCGATTTTAAATATAGCAAAATTGCCGTTGGGTAACATATAAAAGAATGTAAAAGCACTTGCATCGTTAACATGTTGTTCACTTAAAGTCTTATAAGAATAAAGTCTTACAAAGAATGTAAAAGCACTTGCATCGTCAACATGTTAACTTATAGTCTTATAAGAACTCTGTTGCAGAATTTCAATTAGCTGCATTATGTACAAGCTCTTCAATTAAGCAGGCGCTGTTAAGCAACGAAGCCGCTGTTAACTGGCAAGCAAGCGGCACGATTGAGGAATATTGTATGTGTGTTTTAGCAGTGAGCAAGCAGGCGCTGCTAAGGAAAGCAGACAGACACTGTTAATTTAATCAGCCGATGATCGGCTTAACTTTGTGTGTGTGCCTATGTCTGCTGTGGTTCTTGTGTATTTGCGTGTATGCGTACGCGAGTATATGCATGCGTGTGTTTATAAGTATGCTTGAAAAATTGCGTAGCATTAAATATTACAAATATTAAGGCAAATTATCTATGAATGTTATACTTTAAGGGCTCTCATCAATATTGGTCTACTTAAAATATAAGCATACATACATACAGATGTATATAAGTCTATATATGTATGTATATAATAACATATGTATGTATGTACATTCATTTAAGCAAAGCTGCTTTAAGCTTACCATTAACTTTTGTAAAAAATTGACATGTTATATGTAGACTTGTTAAACAACACTTTTCTATTTAACCTTTCTATATCACTTGTTTAATATCACTATAAAAAATAAAACAAAAAAAGAACACAAATTTATAAATCTTTGCCGCCGCACTTTCTCCTTTGCACTTTATTTTCACACTAAACTGATGCCGCCTTAAGAAAACAAAAGAAAGACAAGGAAACTGCCGCGCAAGTTAACCGTTACTTTTGTGTTGCCTCTCTCTCCCTGACCTTCTGGAATATGCCTTGAGCGCTCATCAGGGCAAAACGGGATAACAATAGGCGCTGGTACATACACACATACATACGTATGTGTTTTGTTGGTATGCCTGTACGCTTCTTTCGCTTCTGCCCTCTGTCAGCGTCGCAGCTAACGAGTGGCGCGCAGATTATAGTATTTAATTTTTCGACATTTAACGCAGCAGCACAAAAACGTGTGCATTTTTAGTGCTTTTTGTGATGTCACTAATTCACGCAATTAATGTAAATTCGCAATGATTAAACGCTAATTGTAATTAGTATTTTGGGTATTTAAAGTCTAAGGCATTTAGCTGATCGCATTAACTGGTCACACCAGCTCAATAGAATTACGTAATTAAATCGAAACAGCAATTTGAAAATGATTGCAAAATATAAATTTGATTGTGATTAAGTAATGTGATAAATTGAAGCTTTTGTAGAATGAATCTGGCTTTATTTTAGTTGTAAATACTGACATTTATGAAACCAACCTCGCAGTCATACGTACATATGTACATATATATGTATATTTACTGCGGTCAGAGTTCACTTCGCTGTGACCTGCTTGACTATGGGAGTGCTTGAGCATATTGTAGTTTAGCTCAAGTGTCAGTCCAGTAGTTCACTTGCTTTCAGTCAATTCAAAATGCTCAGATTAGACGCAAATTTGTCAAGCTGTTGGAACAAGGGAAGCAGGGACAGCGCCTGTGGGCGGGCTGAGGGGTAGTGGTGTAAGCTCATTGGACAGCTTGGCCCAGTGAGCAGTCACCATATGGCCATAAGCGTCACAATATGGCCAATGTCAACAGAGAAATGAGGTCAACTATGGACGGAACGAGCGTCGGTTCCAGGCGCTGTACCAGGGCTTAACTTTGCGGCCATTGCCAAAGTATTTTAATTGGATTTAGTATAAAAATGAAACTAAAGTGCGGAGTGGGCGACTAGCAAATATCCTGTGGGGGGTTAAGGAGTATAAAATGAATGTAAGAGAGAAAACATTGCTGGAATGTTTTAGACAACCCTCGGAAACTGAAGTGGGAAAAGAACGAAAAGCAGGATTCACGTTCTCAATTAATTACAGGGTATCCTATTGAGAGTAATCTGTCAACGTTCAACATACTTCTTCCAAACTACCCTCTTATGTATTCTTTATCAATTACAGGGTATCTATGGAAAAGTTTCTTTAGTGTACGACGGGGCTCAACATTTAACACAAACATTTTTAATAAACTAGCTGCTAATTTACTTAGGCGAACATCAAATTGAAAAGCCAAACAGATGGGCGCACACACAGACACACACACGCACACACAGACACACGCTGAGTTAGAGTGTTAGCGGGGCACCTGCAGTTATTTAGGGCTTTGACTTCACTTTACTTTGGCTGCTGTCGAAATCAAAGTCCTGGACACACTCACACACACACACACATCTATAATGAAGCAGACGCCAAAAAGGGGGCGTGTCTGCTCGCCCACTTTATGAGGGCAACAACAGTTATTGAATGGTTGTCTCTGGCTACGGCTACGGCTATGGCTACGGCTATGGCTACGGCTACGGCTCTGACTCCGGCTCGAGCTGTGGGCTTTGCCGCTAACCTTTGTCAATTTATGTGTTTCATTATTAAACTTTGCCACCTGACGCACATTTAGCAGCAGCAGCTCACACACACACATACACACACAGAGAGAGAGAGAGAGAGAGAGCGCACCAGCTTGACCATTATAATTGGCCCAAGTGTTGGCCCACGGCGTACTTAACAAATAATGGGCTAAAAATCAATTGAATTGTAGATGCCGGGTTAAACATAAGCGCAAACACGCGCCCAGTGTCTAAGTAAATAAAACCATCGTAAAGTTGAAAGGGACACCAGGACTTGGCCAAACACAAATACACTCACACACACTCACAGTCTCATACCTCTTGGGTCTGGCTTTTACACACACGATTGAATGCGGAATTTATGCGGCGTAATTTATGAAAACAAAAACCGGAAGCAATATTTTTCTTTGTTTGTTGTATGTGAGTGTGAGTGTGTGTGTGTGTGTGTGTGTGTCTATGGAGTGGCCAAAGGCAGTGCTACCATTATGCCACACACACACACAATTACAGTTATTTATGCGCTTGGGCAATGCAACGTCATCGTCGCCGCGCTGGCTGCGGCTGTGGCTGGAGCTGGGCTACATCAGCTCTGGCTGATAAACAATAGAAAAGTATTATTATGGTTACAAAGTGGCACAGGTTTTTAGTGGCACTGTGCACGCGAAACAAGATACCCTGTAATAATGTGAAAAATAGCAAAAGGGAGGTTTTGGCAGCCATAGAATATATCAGAATTATTTGAAGGCTAAGAAATCATATAAGTAGTTAGCACAGGTCAAGTTTTTTATGTCTATTGGGTTGTTATCAATAAATCAATAACATTTGAATATCGAGAAAATAAAGTAAATATTTTTGAGGAATTTTTTTTTTATATTATTTATATATATTTTTGTTATATATTACATTGAATATATACATTTTTTTTTTTACTAATTTAGACATTCGTGTATCGATAACAAGTAATATAATATATATTCCACTTATCGATAATATGTTTAGTCAAATCTTTTATCGATATCTCGCTTACGAACGAATTTTGTGAGGGCTAAATGTTTCTAAATTTGTATAAAATATTACAAATAATGTACTTAACCAGCCTAGAGGGTATTTTGTAGCCTGTCAGCCATATCTACTTGACTTCAAAGTTGCTTTTATTTGACTATGTTTGGCGTCTACACAGTGTAAATTGTTTTTTATGGCAATGCTAACTGTCTTTAATTTCGAAATCAATTGCAGCTTAACAGCAAAGGGAGTTAGCGCCAGAGATACAAATGGAGAGAGATAGATAGAGAGAGAGAGAGAGAGATATGGCTTAGGAAGCTGAGTTAGCGGGAAATGGGATATGTAATACACTCAGCTCTGCAGCAAATGGCAAGTGGAAGTTGCTGTAAAATGAAGTTTATTTTATTTACTTTTTTTTTACTTATTTTTTTTGTTCATGAATGAAATCCAATAAAACTATGTCAAGCATTGGGAGGAAGCGAAATAAAAGACGCACAGCTAAACTGCAAAACTATAAAAGCCATTTCCGCAAATGACGCCTCGGGCAATGGACATGGAACTAGTTCCAGTTCCAGTTCCACGAAGCAGCCACGAATCATTTTCGCTTTGGCCAAGTCGCTTTCCGTTTTCCGGCTGCGTCTTTCACTCGTTTATTATTACTATTTCTCTTCCTCCTTTTTTCGTCCCTCTTTCTAGACTTGTTTCTTGCCTTTCTTTTCTTACATTTTTTTGTATTTTTTTTTTTTATTTTTTTTAACCCTTTGTTTGTTTGTTTTGGCTTGGGTGTAGGCATATGAAAATCACGCACTCGCAAACAAATAAAATGCTGACAGCATTTATTTCCGTTTCCGTTACAATTTTGAGTTAAGCAAATGCGCAGGGTTTACTCATGTGTGCGTGTGCGTGTGTGTGAGGGTGTAGATGTCTGTGTGGTTGTGTTTGCGAACGGATGTATTACGATTTCGAAATATCCACACAAAAAAATAGAAATAGTTTTGCAGCAGCTGTAGCCATAGCTGAGGCGGAGACCTCTACCCGCTGCCCGCCTTGCCTCTACCGACTGTTTGCCTCCCCCCTGCCCACTTCCCTTATTTGTTAAACACTCCTTGACTGCCCGCCCATTTAACCCATATATCCTGCATTTGATTTTAATGCTAATTCCGTAGATCCTTTGTGCACCCTTCCGCTCGCTCCACCCTCCCTCCTCTGCCACTTTTAGATACTCCTTTTGTGGCACTAAATTAGTGATGGAACATAAATGGATAGATAAGAAGTCGTAAAAAATAAAATGCTGCGAACAAGAGCTTAACTACAGTGGTGCAGTCGTAGTAAGCCGGTGTATACCCTGTAGTAATTCTCTTTGGGCGAGTGATTAGTGATTTCCAGGGTATATTTGGTGCTTTCATATCACTTAGTTATTCAATCTGATAAAAATGTCTGTCTCTACCATTCCACTTTAACATAAAAAGCAATAGCTCTTGCTTGAGCTACACAATATCACATATACTATTTTTATAGGGTATTTACAGCTTTTGTTAAGCTCTCGCTAGCTTTCGCTGATAGCAGATTAGACTCTCCACTACACTCTCACTCCAATTCCTCCCATTCAAAGCAGCCCACTCCTACGCCACTTTACAGGGTATCTCACACTTGTTGTCAGCTTCGCTTCAAATCCTCTCGACTGGCCATTTTTTCTTCTTCCTCGTCTTCGATTTGATTGACGCAAAGTTTTAGAGCAAACATTCGGCATGTGCGTGCGGGCAGCTTAATAGCCAGCGCAGCGCTGCTTGTAAATATAGTTAATTAAATTTAAATATTTGCATTAAGCGTTGCTCCTCAGTGAGACACACACTTATACATATACATATATATACAGAGTATATATCTATATAAATCATATACAATATGGTGCGTGTGTATGTGAGTGTGCTATCTGGATTTTGAGCGCACAATGGAATGAATAAAAACCGCAGCGTTAACCACGCCGAAGCCTGTCGGCTGTCAGAGTTTCTTTCTTTTTTTGTTATTAATATACCCTGCAAAGGAGAGTGAATCCAAGGCATGTTAATTAGCTTTATGAAGACTGCTGGGCAGTGGGGTATTTGAATATGTTTAAGTTGGATTAATGCTAATTTTAAAGCTGATTTGATTCGCAGTAGCTTCTTAACAGCTGTTGCACAGTAACTGCTTAACAGTCGCTGTACAGCTATTGCTTAAGAATGTCTTTATCTATCTACACTTGCCTTACAACGGTTATTTATATCTTTTGCCTTAAACTGTCTCTATAGTTGCTTAACAGTTGCTTAACAGTTGTTTAACAGTTGCTTAATAGTTGCTTAACAGTTGCTCTACAGTTTCCTTTCATAGTTTTAGCTCTGCAGTTACTCCATAGTTGCTTAACAGTTACAGTTTCTGTACAGTTGCTTCGCTGTTTGCTTAACAGCTGTTGCTTTATAGTTTATTTTTAGTTCTCTAACAATTGATTTACATTTGCTCTACAGCTGTTGCTTTGCAGTCACTTTATGATGATTTTCTATCCCTTAATATTTGTTGTCTTACAGTTGCTGTACAACTATTATGTTACAGTTGCCTTGCAGTTATTTTACAGCTGTTGCTATGCAGTTTGGTTTACATCAGTCTCTTAACAGCTGCTATAAAACTTCTTAATAATTCCAGCCATTACCTATCACTCTTCCATTAGTATCTTATCTTCCCATGAGTCTAGGTGGCATTTACTCGAACTACATTTGAGCCAAAGTCAAGGCTAGATAAGAAATAGATTCTCGTGCTGTAAATTTACGATAAATCGCTTCAATTACTTATGTGTTTTAGATTAGACAATATTCTAGGAAAATGATTATTTCCTGATTGAATTGTGGACACATGCTTTTCCTAATTAATGATTGTTGTAAAGTCATCAATGTCTTTATCACATTGATTGTTGTAATAATGCTTATATCACATTATCGCCTAGTGAATATACTATTTATACATAATGAAGTAATATAATATTTTAAGTGTTTAATTATTTTAGTTCTCTGAAGTGAGCTGTCTCAATTGCCGTTGATAACGTTTTCCTCTGATAGTTGTTTGAGTTTTTGGCTCGTGTCTTGATCTCAACACGTTTTTTTTATTCAGAGCGCCTGCAAAGTTAACTGAACTTTGTTTAGTTTTGATTCAATTCTCGTGTTTCTTATCTCAAATGTGCATATCAATCGATGCGCATTTGAATCGCACATTAATTTTAATTGCAAAAGGAAGACATCAAGTTAATTATTGTTTATCCGGAAATTAATTTTCTCTCTAAAAGTTTCCTTCCTGTTTTTGAATACCCTACTAAAATTTATTTTCTTCTATGTTCCATTTATTTTTATGGTATATAGTATATATGGTATATAGTATGTATATTTAATATTATATAATCTCGTCTTGTTCACTCTCTACTTCATTAATTTTTACAGGGTATTCATTGCAGCTTAACCTTAATGGTCGCATAGCAGCCAAGTCAATGCAGCGTTAAATTTTGGCATTGTCCAGTGACTGCCTTTTTTTTTCTCGGTGGTTGGCGGTGCAGGTGTCGCTGTCAACTGGTGAGTCCCGGGCCGCTGCGTGTTGTCTGTGGCATGAGTGCTTGCGGCAAGAAATAAAAGACACGCTCTCGAAAATATATTATGAAATAATTCATAAAAACGCATGAGAACGCTTTGCACCATATTCGGCAGTCGCGGTCGCTGCTGCAGTCGCAGTCGCAGTCGCAGTCGACGTCAATGTCGTACCTTTCAGGTGAGCAGCGACCTTTCACACACACACATATATAAACTTTTTTTTTGGCTGACTGAATGCCACCTGGCGTGTCGGCTGCTGGCGTTGCGACAATTTGGAGCCTGGCAACGTTTACATTGCGTATACGTGTTGGCCCGCCCCCGTCGACCGGCCGTTGGCCAAAGTGGCAAAAGAAATTGTTAAATTTATATTTATTTTTATGGCTTGGCTTTGTTTCAATGCAGCCGCACGCTGCGTGCCACTGCGCTTTATATGCGGCATTCAACGTTTTTAGCGTTTGCCTCCTGCCACCTGAAATGTTTACACATTTTCAGCCAAAGCAAAAAATAAAAAACAAGAAAAATAAAAGAAAAACGTTTCGAATGTTATAGTCGCCCCACTGAAGTTCCATTTCCATTTACCATTTCTTTTTCTTTTTTTTTTTTTTTTTTGCGGCCCAACAGTTTAACTGTAGCTGCATTGGGGGTATTCCCACTTCGCTTCTGCCTGGGCAATTTTTGGTTTATTGGTCAAGCGTTTTTCAGCTGGGCTTTTGCAATTTTTTTTCAACAGGGGTCAGCAAATGTTTGCGGTTTTACTTGTCAATTTGAAGTGCATTAAATGTGCGATAGTGCATATTCCATTCCATTTTTTTACCATTTCGTTTTACAAAATGGGGTGAATTTTTTGTTTTTTCTTTTATGCCAATGTCTATTGGCAGCTTTTTGTTGCAATAAAAAATCTCTGTTGTGGCATTGCGTTGGCGACAATATTTACCAAATTTAGTTAAAGGTCAAAGTTCACATTTGTATTGGAAATTTTGAATAGCTGTTGACACTAAACATAAGTCAAACTAATGGATGACAGTTAAAAAAAAATATATAAAAAATAAATAATTTGTAAAAATGAAGTATAATCAAATTTTAAAAAATTAAATCAAGTGTTGGGATTGATTTGTTTCATTTAAAAGTTTACACCAGCGAGAAATGGCAATGCGTAAGGCATAGAGTATGTATATAAGGTTGTTATTTTCTGCATTCCCAAAATTAAATATAAATTTTTTTAAAATTTATTTTTTATTTATATAAGGTTGTTATTTTCTGCATTTCCAAAATTAAATATAATTTTTTTTTATTAATTTTTTTTTTATTTTATTTTATTTTATTTTTAAAAATTTTTAAGCTTACACTAATTTTTTTGTTCTGATATATTTATGTTAAAAATATAATTAATATTTGTTTAATCTAAGATATTTAACATTTAAAGGATTGTATTATTTTTTCTTGTATATATAAATATATATAAATATTATATATATAAATATTATATATATAAAAATATATATATATAATATTATATTCATATATAAATATTTAAAATTTAATTTATATCTGTTTAATCTAAGATATTTAAATAATAGCAGGTTGAGTAAAAATATATCTTTTACTCTCTCTGGTCAAGGAAGCCTTTCAATCTATTTCGGAGCAACTTGAATTAATGATTAATAAAATTAACCCCGAGTCACTCAGTTCATTCTCTTGTTACATGGAATCCCAAAGGTCTAGCTCTACTATCTCGCGAGCCTCTACATATACGTTTATCTAGTCAGATATCAGCTTTCTATTCATCCATTTGTGCAAGAAATATTTTCAGTAAACAATGGTGACTTCAAATTTCATTGCAGGAAAAACCAAACAGCCAGGTAAATCTTTTTTTACTTTTTTATTTATCAAACTCAACAATTGGTTTTTGTTTTTGGTATTGCTGCAACTGTTGTGCACATTTTAGCCATATTCTTGTCAACTTTTTAGCACCTGTCAGAGCCACAGCAAAGTTGGCAAATAAACCCAAGCACAGTTATATACATATATATACAGTTATGTATTGTACATATATAAAATATATATTGCAGTTGTATATCAAATGTGCCAAGTCAACATTTGCACTTTAACAGACACACACACACACACAGACGAGCACAGGCACTCACACACTCACACTCGGGTATCTGTTATGCAATTTGTCATGTTTCGCCTTTGGGCTGATTAGAAAGTCGCGTTTGCTCATGAATATTCACGAATTTGGAGCATGTTTTTTCAGATTTGCAGCTGGAAATTGTGTAATCTAAATTCGCCAATTAAGCAAGTCCGAGTTAGATAACTGTGCACTTGAGCAGCGAACAGTTGCATGTGCCAAATGGCACATGGCATGCAGCATGCGGCATGTACATATTTATGGTGTTTGCCTGCTTTGTATGGGGTGCACAAAGCAAACAGCAATAAAGCAAATCGTCAAGAGAGTTACAGAAACAAACAGAGCAGCAGAAGCTACAACGACAGCCAAAGGATATTCGCAACGTAGTAGGTATCCATTCAGCTAGCGCCAAGGCTGTGGCTCCTGACGGCGGCGTCTGTTGCTGCTCAGCACTCGTCCTCTCTCTACCTCTCTCTCCCACTCTTTCTCTCTCTCTGTCTCCCATGGCATCATTCACAATTTGTTTCAATTTTAAATGCCTTGTCGCGAGTTTGCAAACACACACACACACACGCACACACACATATATAGACACACGTGTGTTGTAACAACAGCTGCTTGAATGTTGACTGCGGTACGTGTAGTTTTAGCGCGCACTGTGTATTTATGCTCTATGTATGTGAGTGCGAGTGGGCGTGCCTTTGCGCCTTCGCCTGGCGCCTTTCGCTGGCATTTCGCTGTTGTACACTTAAAAGAAACTAACAAAATGAGAAAAAAAACTGGATATAAGAGTTGACTTTAAGCAGACGAAGCTCAGATACCCTAGAAGAGGGAGAGCTATTTGTTGAAGTTGAAAATGTGCAAGGAGTCTATTGAACGCAATTTTCTTTTATATAACATATAAGAACTAATTAAACATATTTTTATAAACATATTTTGTCAAGAACAAAAATAATAAAAAATACAATATAATACATATTTTTTTAAATCTGTAATATAATTTAAATTAAAATAACTGTTCATGGGACTCTATTTTCTATTCTTTTTTGCTATTAAAAAAACGAACTGAAAATTATTTTAATATATTATTATTAAATAATTATTTTAATATATAATTATTAAATAATAATTTAAAATATTATAAAATTTATAATACATATATTTTTTATTTATTTATTTATTTATTTTTTTTTTATTTACAATTATGTTTTTTTTTTTGATGCTTTTCCTGAAAGATATATTTTTATAAATATTTATTATTGAGCTGCAATAATAATAATAATAAATAATTTTATATTTTTTCTTTATTTTTATTTTTTTTTAATTTTATTTTTTATATTTAGCTGCTCTTTAAAAGATTTGATTCAACATTTTTACCACTAATAATGCAGATTAAACTGGTAACTGAGAATTTCCTTTGGCTCGTTACATATTGGCCAACAAAACTGTAAATGTCTTGTTTTTAAGAGTATTCTAAAAATTACCACTGAAAATGTTTCGACGTTGCGTTCGAGTGCGAAAAGGTTGGACCCGCACTTAAGCAATGTCAACGGCAACAGCAACGGCAACGGCAGCAGCAACAGCAATGGCAATGGGTAACTGGCTGTACCCAGGACTTGGTTGCTTCTAGTAGAGACAGGCGGCTGCTGCTGTTAGCTGCGAGAGACTCGTCCGGGCGGATAGCAAAAGAAATGCCAACCGGAAGAGCCGGAACAGCGTGCGGTTGTTTGTCGTACTCCACGCGAGGGGCATAAACGTATTTGCTGAAAGTGTAACGCTTGTTAAAACAGATAAGAGAGCGCACAGGATATATGCACTCGACTGGGGAATGGGAAGAGAATGACTGTGGGTGTGGGTGTGGGGGTGGGCGTGGGCGTGTGGGTGGGGCCAACTGGCAAGTGTAAGTGCCAGTGGCGGCATGATAAATGACATGTTTCATTTGACATTTTAACAAAGTGTTGAATTTTTGCTGCTTGAAATGCTTTTTGTGACGTGACGACACTTTTTTTTCTCCCTACTTTCCATCTAGTTTTTTTTTTTTTTTCTTTCGTTATGTTGCTCGCTTTTGCAGCCAAGTGTTAAATAAGAGCCCAAGGACCTAGCAAAATAACTGCATAATTTTTCAAGCACATTTTGCCAACAGGCAGGCAGTCAGTCGACGATGAAACATTTAGAGTAGATAGAGCAGAAGAGGGAGTCAGAGTGATAGAGAGAGAGAGAGAGAGAGAGAGGGGGGGGGGGAGGGGGAGGC
>NW_022045876.1:889731-901607 GCF_001654015.2 Drosophila navojoa | reverse complement strand
TATAATATAATATAATATAATATAATATAATATAATATAATATAATATAATATAATATAAAATAATATAATAATAAAATATGACATTTACAAATAAAAATTAATTCATTTTTCATAAAAAAATTTAATAATTAAATAAATAAATTTAAAAAATATATATGCCATCGACACACACACACTGCAATTATTTTTATCTTCTAGAGCAGCTCAAATTCGAGTTGAAATACATAAACTGGCGCCTGTTTTGCTCGGGGCATTGAACTCTTCGCATTCAAGGCGAACATTTTTCCGCTTGACTTTAATCGAAATGAATCAGTGAATCAATTTATGCGCATTCAAGACTCAATACGCAAATTCGTTTGAAAATTATTTAGCGGCCAAAGATGAAAGCTCGAAAAAGTTTATTAATCATGGCCCAGAGCATTGGCGTTGGCAGCTGTCGCAAGTTACGCATACGCCGTGTGGGCCAAGCAAAAGTTGCACTACAAAGACAAAGGCAGCGACAGAGAGGGAGAGGAGAGAGGGAGACAAACAGAGAGTAAGTGGAAGAGAGATAGCGGGAGGACATTAAATTATGGCGCGCATTTATCAACATTTAAAACGACGCTGATGACAATCTGCCGACTGCAATTTAAATATGCAAATGACAGACAAGATGCGGAAGCTGCCTGCCTGCATTTGCTGCCACAGACTTGCACAGTGCTCTGCCACACGCACCGCCGCACCACCATCTACTCGAGCTGCTCTGGCGCTCTGTCTACGCCACATAGTTGAGCTCGGAGCTCGGAGCTCTGAGCTCTGTTGTGGAGTTCTGCGTGCCACGGCTTGAGTCGCAACTGCGTCTGCAGGACTCAACGCCACATATTTTAGAGTGCACTTAACTCGTTTGCTGCTGAGGATATTGTGCCACGACGCGCCTGAGTGTATGCTATGAATATGCCAAAGCCCGCAGCAGCTGCAACAATGCAACAGCAACTGCAGCAGCAGCAACAGCAACTGGTCCATCGATGTTCGGAGTCTGCTTTGCTTTGACCTCGTGAACTTTAATTACAATCCAAAGCTCACATTTGCTGCCTGCCTGCCTGCGTGTGTGTGTGTGTGCGTCTACAGCACTCGAAGTCAGCCGCTGGCCATAGAAAATATGTAAATCATAATAAGCGGCAGAGCCGAGTTCTTTAGCTCCCATACTGCTGCAAGTTCTTGCCAACTGGCTTTACATTCGGCGCTCTGACTTCTGGGCCACGCAATAAAGGCCGCCATCGTTTGCTCTGCTGCTTCATTCTATTTGCAGCGGCAGCAGCGACAGCAGCGACAGCCTCAGCAGCAGTGGCAAACCGCAAATTAAAAATTTCTGCACGTCTCCACATAAAAAACTTTTCTCTTTTTCTCTGTATTATATATATATATATATATATTTCTGTGTGTGTGTGTATGCTCGTATATATCTATATGTTTATATATATACTTTCTTGCTGCTCAGTTCTTTTTTTGTTTTTTTTTTTTCAGCTTCTTTATTTTTCTTTTTTTTTTTTTTTATATGCTTTCGTTTAGTTTCTGCTCATATTCAGTCGAGCTGCCTGGCAGCGCTGTCGCCGGTTTATTTCCTTTTATATTGCTTTGCTTTATGCGCGCACACACACACGCACATACCCTTATACAATATGTGGCTGCGTGGCACTTCAAAGTTTAGCTTTACAGTTAGTTGTTAGCATCTGTGTACGTGTGTGTGTGTGTGTGGCACTTGGCTTCGAATTGTCATATGTGTGCAGGCGCGTGTGTATGCTTGCCGGCGTCTTTCTTTCATTGCGAGTCCGTTCGCTCAATCCCTTCGCTCTCGCTCACACTCTCTCCTGCTCGCTCTCCCTTTTCCTCTCGCTGCCGCCGCAGTGCGTGTGCAGCTAACACAAATGTCCTGACGTGTTGATTGTGTTTGCATATTATACACGCCCTTTTATGTCCTATGGCAATATGAAATTTATTGTACGCACGCCGCCCTCGCCCGGCCACGCCTCACCTCGCCCAGCCTCTTGCTCACTCACTCCATTTGCCATTCTTGGGTCCCAATGTCACTCGGCTGATGTGCTCCTGCAGCATCCTTCAGCCAGCCAGGCTCTGGTCTGGCCCTGACAAACTGCCTGCACTGCACGCAGCGAGGACATTGATTTTAATCTCAGCAACCGTTCGCTCCGCCCTCGCCCCGCCAACGTCTCTGTCCCTTATTTGCAGTGCAGCAAAAGGCAAATTTTTTAATTAAAATAACAAAAAAGGTTAAGCGCTCAAACACTGAGCAATCACACACACACAGACACAGCAAACTACAAATGAACAACAACAACAGCAGCTCACACAAAGAAAAGCCCTCACATTTATTCCTTGATGGCCATCAGAAATTCTACTTGAGATCTTTGAAATGAATAAAACTAAGCTCTCGAATCAATAGAAACTCTTGTGGGATTATAGTAAACTCTCTCGATTATACTCGATTATATATACGGCCAGCTTAGATTCGATTATTTAATAAATGCCTATGACAATAAATAGAAATATGTCTAAATATATGTAAGTGTATTTAAAATATATTTAACGTGGTTTACTTATATATAAATATGGATTACTATATGTAATAATATTTATAAATGTATACAAAATAAATAAATAAAATAACTTATAGAACAGTTATACAAATATAAACATATTAAAATGAAATAATTTTTTTTTTTTTTTGCATATTAATATTTAAAAGTTTACTGTCATTGCTTAAATGTTTTTTATTTATTTATTTTTATTTTTATTTTTTATTATATTTTTTGTTTGTTAATACTTATTATATATTATTATGTATACCGACATCTATTTTTTTTTAAATACATACTTTATTATTATTTTTATTCATATAAAACAAATAAATTTTTTTTATAAAAAAAAATATATATATATTTTTTTATAAAAAAAAAAAAAATATACAGAAGATGTTTCTTCTTCTTTGACTCAAGTTTTCATTAAATATTATCAATCTCTATGAGCGAGTATTACACAATCGTTCAGAAGCTTTCATAAAACACTCCCTAATTCCAGCTGCTGTCATTGAAAATAAAATAAACATAAATTTAAATTTATAAACACAAGCACAATTAATGCCACATAAACATTATTTTTATAAACTGTGCTATATTTATTAAAAACTTCTCATGCAATTAATGTAAACACAGAGAGAAATAAATACACATAAAATACGCACGCATATTAAATGCCACAGCATATAATTTAACTAATAATTATTTAGTGTTTGTTGTTAATTCTTCAAATAAAATATGAACGATAATGGATATATTAATGAGCGTATGAATATGAATGGGTTGGCTCTGGGGTTTTTATGGCGATTACGATTATGGCACTGGCACATTAAATGTCCATTTATGGCTTGGCTTCCGCTGAGCTAGCTCCAAAATGTTCAATTGCGGTTGAATGCCGCAATATAAACAAATGCATTTCACCGCACATGCACAAATGCAAATACCAGCGAAACTATCCGCAAAAAGTCCGGGCCGGGCCACACTCGGCGTATACTTTACATAAAACCATAACACCACACACACACACACACACACATACATAGCAAAAGGAAGCGATTACCTCGCTGCAGTTATAATGCGCTAATTTATGTGCGAAAACTCATTGTGATTGCGAAAAACTCGTTGGCCAAATCAGAGTGGATGCCCTTTGTTGTTGTTGTTGTTGTTGTATTTATGGGGTTAGAGTTTTGTTTTCCAATTGATTGAATCCTTTGTGTGTGCGGCGCTAATTATGCCGAATTATGAGCATAATCATGAACGAAAATTTGATTAATATCTCAACAATAAATAAGCTGGCAGTACAAATATATTTTATTTAAATTTTAATTGAATATAAATGCACCGCCGTACCATGCGGCGTATGCGCAATTTCAACTTTTTCAATGCCAGCAGCAACGGCAGCATTAAGTTTCGATTTATTTCAATCAGCGGTTGGCCATTTGCGCCGTGGCTCGTGGACGCCATAAAATTGCAGTAAATTAAACAGTTGTAAAGTTAAATTACGTACTCGATATGCATACACATACACACTGTGTGTATGTGTATGTTTGCAGGTTTATAAAGTATTTTACTGTCTGTGTGGCTCGTTTCTTTTTTTTTTGACTGCCAAAGTTGAAATGGGTATGATGTTGCTTTAAAAAGAGCATAGATTATAGCTGAATCAAGCATTCGCAAAATTTTTATCTTACACAGCTGATAGACATATATATTTTTATATTAATATATAGTTTTCATATATAATATTATTTATTTAATTGAACATTAATTGTGCTTTAAATTTTAATGATTTTAAAAAAGAAAATTTGCTCTGTATATATTTATTTTTATTTTTCTATTATTTCTTAATATATATATATATATTTAATAGTTAAAATGTTGTTTATTTTTTTTATTATTATTAATTATTTTATTTTTAGATATAATGATTTAAAAAAAAAATTGCTTTACACATATTTTGAAAATATTTTAAAAAGGTTTTATCTATAGTTTTCAGTTTATACATACATATATATATATTTTTAATAACACAATATTTTATTGGTTTATTTATTTATTAATTTTTGCTATTTTAATTTTCGTAATATCATATTAAATATTATCGAATTTTTTTAATTTAATTTAATTTATTATTATTACTATTATTATTTTATTATTATTATTATTTTTTATTATTATTTTTTTTTTTATACTATGTGTGTTTTTTTTGATAGATCTTTGCTAGATGAATTTTCTGATTTGTTAATAAAAACTTTTCAGAGAGCTTCTTGCCCTTTGCAGGATATTTATCCGCACATCATATTGACTTTTTCAATTAAATCCTCTGCTCATTTTTTTTTTTGCTCAGCTTCAACGGCATTTGCGCCTGGCTGAGCCAGACTGTTGCGCATTGAAATCCAATGGCATAAAATATTCCTACACTTCCTGCTCCGCACATTGCTGCACAATGGCAATTTTAATGGAGCTGAGATCCTCGCGCATTTGCGGCTAAGACTCCCGTCCGCAAGTGTTGACTACCGCTAACCGCTTACTTAGGCCATTATAGGGGACCGGCTGAGGCGACATTGTATTAAGCGTGCAAAATTTATGGCAATGCGGCTGCCGCAGCGCGTGCTTTAAGAGAGTCTCACTCTACCTGCCTCCCCCCCACTCTCTATCTATCTGGCTCAGTGTCTGCTTAAGAGCAGAGTCTTGGCAAAGCACTTGTGAATTTATGGACATGGCCTGCGGTGTTCCTGACTAAATGCACAACAATCAGCTGATAAACCAGATGGCTCTTCAAATAGTTAATTAATCAATGAGCTCGCTCTCTCCCTCTCTCTTTCACACTCGGGCGCATTTTAAATAGATGGCCTCGAGGTTTGCTTGTTAAATTGCACAATTCTTGGCTGATAAAAGGCAAAAATCGCTTTTAAAGATTTTTCCCAAATGGTTTGCCTCATCCCGTTCGCTTTATGCATTTGGCTAAACAGCCGCAGGCCATGCCCATAAATTCACAAGTGCGGCCCATTAATGCCAAAGACTAACAAAGTCTTTAAGAGCAACGCAGCGGGCAAAGTTATACGAATAGTTGAAGAAACTTTATGTCTGTGCGAGGCGAGGGCTGTTTGAAGAAGTTTGTGTCTGATATTCTTTTATCTCTAGATTGTACTTTCATTATGAAGCAATGAATTGATAGCAAATGATGAGATAGTTTTAGATTAGATTTTGTTTTAAGGCTTATTCAATTCTTTTTTTATTTCTCAATTTTAAGAATAAGATAAAGCTAACAAGAATATAGTCAAAAATTTCTCAATGCTTTAATCTAAATATTTTTTGTTATTTTTGTATACATTTTAAAAATATTTTACTTTTTTTATAACAGATCACAAAAAAATAAATAAATAAGTAAATAAAATAAAATAAATAACTGAAAATAATACACATATATATTATATACATACATACATCTCCGTTACAGTGCAATAAATTCCACTTTAACTTACTTAAATTCAATAAAAATTTAATCAACATTACACCTACTTATGGGACAGCCCTCGCCCTCGTGCAAGTAGTTAGCTGTGTGTGCTTGCGCTGCTTGAGCAGAGACAGACGCGCTCATATCGTTGTGATTGTATTGGCACTGCGTGTGGAATACATTTGCCCTGTTTGGCCACCATTTTATGGTCTCGGCCCTGCTTCACACCTTGCCGCACTATACAAATTACAATTTTTATAGCATGCGATTTTTAAAAATGTATACGCCACATAAAAGCAGCCACGGCACGTGGCAACTGCGAAAACTCAACTGAAAACTGTAAAAAAAATAAGAGTTTGTCTCGCAGAAAGGGTTTTCTTTACCTTTATATAAATCTATATATAGAGGGTATATATATATGGCCAAGAGTAAGGGTATTGTGCAATAACTTGGACATGATATGTGCATTTTGTGCTCATAAAGTATTTACACTGAGCTGAGGTAATAGATGGGCCATAGACTTTTCCCAGAATTTGAGTTTCTAGAAGCTTTAAATTATTGATTGCAAATCTAAGACAAGTCAGCTTTACTATTTCAAGTAGTTTGTTTATGATTTGTTTACTCTCTTAATTTTTAATCATCTAATCACATCTGATAGATCTCAACTTGCATCATATTTTATTTAAAGCATTTTATATATAGATAAATAAAAAGTTTGACATATTTTTGTATGAAGTGCGCGCATTTTTAATTCACGAATTCATTATTCCGAGTTATGAGAAGATTGTGAAAATCTTTGATATGACATGTTGAATTATGGGAGAGTTGTAAACTGAGTTCATAAAGTAAATTTAGTCGGCATTAATGTAAATGGAGTATATTAGTTTGTCTTACTATTCTACTATACAACTATTAATTTGAATTTAATTAAATATTAAATTGATTCATTTTATATATTAATAAATACTAAATATTTGCATAATTAATTCTATAAAAATTCAATATTTACTCTCTCAAACTTAGCCCCTCAACAAGAGTATTCGAGCTTCAACTTTTCACGGATTTCTTCAAGTTCTTTGCTTTCGCATTGTGCATTAATGTTTTATTTATGATGTGCCAAAAATGGAATCCGCTCGCCGAATGCGCGGTTTTTGTTATTTGTTTGCCTTCTTTTTTATTTATTTATTTCTTTCCTTTTTTGTTGTTATTTTGATTTCCCCAGTTGAAAGTTGATTTCCGCGTGTTGCGTGCCGCACAAATTGAAGCGAGTTTATGTGCCTAATTTTTGGGCATTTAACTTGATGCGGAATTACTTATTGTAGTTCTTTAGTTTATTTGATTTAACCACTCGCCCTGCTCCTGCCTCGCGCAATTACAATTTGGGCAAACTATGCGCAAATTGTGTTAAACCACGCAGGGAAATATTTGTTTTCCCCTGCTTTTGGTAATTGTTTATGTTTTGCGTTTATATAATATTTTCCGATGTGCGATTGCGTGTCGTGTGTCGTTTGTCGTTTGGTTATGTTAATTTGACTGCTGTTTGCAGTTTTTATGCTGGTTTTTTGTTTATTAAATATGCATGACATGCAAATGGCGGTCGCATGCCAATTAACTTTGATCGATTCAACAAAATGGGCGACAAGATTTTTATGAGCAATTAATGTGGTTGCCGCACTGCGGTTGCCACAGCCAAACGCCATTAAATTATTTGTAACTGAGCGATGCACTCAAGCCAAACCGATGCAAGTCTTGGCTCAAACCCAACTAAAAATAAATTGAGAAATTTTCAATCAAATTTTCAATCCAAATCAAATTGAATCAAATTTCTATGGCATATTTTAAATAATTAGTATTTTATTCTTCTGGCTTTACGTTCATTTTGTGGGATTATTTTTTCCGCAAATATGGATGTGCAAAATATATATGCATACGAATTGTTTGAAATAAATGCAAAATGTGCAAATTTGTAGAGTTTTTCGTTTGGCTGCCGGCCCGACAGACGTCAAATATATATTTAACGCGCCGCTGCATGCGCCAAAAAGTTGCATAAATATTCGCATATGCAGCGCGCATCTCCCAAATGGAACAATTACGGCGCAATCAGAGCCACGGAATACCTACATAAACACAATTTATTTGCTCTGCGCTCTGTGAACATTTCAAAGCTAATGGCAATGACACATTTTGCGTTCAAACAATAAATTCTGACTGAGTGAGAGTGAATGTGGCGAATGGATATCCTCTAAAGTAGTTGAGATGAGTTGCATGAGAACAATGAAGGTTGAAGCAGAAAAAAAAATAAAATAAATGTATATGTAAATAAAGTAAAATAAAATAAATAAATAATAGGAAATGAGAGTATAAGACATAGGTATTACAAGCTACAAAGATGGAGGGACAGAGTGAGATTTAGAGAATGTGGGAGACAAATAGCGAGATGGAGAGTGATAGATACAGACCTAGACAGAGAGAGAGTTAGAGAGAGAGAGAGAGAGAGAGAGAGTGAGAGAGAGAGAGAGAGAGAAAGAGATAGAGATAGAGATAGAGAAAGAGAGAGAGCGTACGATTTATTTATTTATGTATATTTATTTTTTTATGTTTATTTTTTTTTTTTTTAATATATTTAATACAATTTAAAAAAAATTTATTTATATATATATATATTTTTTTTTTTTTAATATTTTTTAATATATTTTATTTTTATTTATTTTTTTATGTTTATTTTTTTTTTTAAATATATTTAATACAATTTTTTTTTAATTTTCTTTTATATATATATATTTTTTTTTTAAATATATATATAAATATTTATATACATTTTTATTCCATTCAAGCTTTTGTTTATCCTCATATTTCAATCTTCGCCTATATTAACCTTCGCTAGGTCAATTTGCCCACAAAATGAATAATTATCACTTCTAGTTTTGTGTCTAAGCTAATTAAATTACATTCACCAATATCTCACACTAAATACGATTCACCAAAATTATCTCTCTCTGCCTTTAATCTCCGGCACCTTTAATACACAGAGCTTGCCGCAGCACTTGGCTACCTGTTGTTGCATGGCCCGGGCAGACGTGATGCCTACCCGCTGTTCGGGCGGCACTTCAAAGGCAGCTGCGTATAATTACGGACAAGTTTAGACCACATGGCGGCTGGCATTCGGTTTCGGTTGGCAATGGCGGCGTTGCATACTCTGCAGCGCCTGCAAATTTAATGGCGCCGCCCTAACGAGTGTTGCCTACTTTGCAGCGTCGCGCACGCATCTCAAGTGGTTGCTGATGGCTTCATGCAACATTCTTGTTGGCTTTTGTAAATGTCTTTTTCGCCTTCACTTTTGTTGTTGCTGCTGTTGTTGTTGAAGGAGCACCCGTCTCTCATTATTCTTGTTGGCCTTATTAGAATACTTTTTTCAACTGCTGCTGCTGCTGCTGTTGACTTAGTCAAGAGCAATTAACATGCAAATAAGGCCTATTAGTTACCCAAACGTCAGTCTGTCAGCTGCTGTGTGTCGCTCTTGGCCAAGTTCGCTTGCCCCTCGTTTCGGACACCTTTTCGTGCACTTATTGGCCTTTTGGCAGGTCGCACCGTCGCGTTTGCTTTTAATGACTTACTAATTTTCAGTTAGCTTTGTGCGCGCCAGACTCTTATTTAAAAATTCTAAATTGTCGTTTTGGGCCAGGAGGCGTGGTCGGCTGTCCGCTATCCGTCGACCGTTCATATCATTAAAGTTTACGTTTATGTTGAGCAAGATATTCAAAAACTTTTTGATTTCAAAAATTACAAGGCCTCTAAACATTTGCAAAGCAACAGAAAAAAAAGGGTTTAGCCCGGCCAAACTTTGCCTTTATGAGCTTAATCTATAAAAACAAGCCCCTTTGCTAAGCAGTTAATCGTGGAGTTTTAATCTGGTTGTTTCTTGGGGAAGAACTTGTTATGGCAGAGCTTAGAGTTGGTCTATGAACTGATTTTTTTAGAGAACTTTCTTCTATTTTCAAAATTTTATAAATATGTTTTTAGAAGAATTGTAGAAAAATATATATAAATTACTAATATTTATAAATTATTTAAAGGATTTACTCAAATTCCATAAAAAATTTAATAAGACTGTTTAATAGTTTTTTGTTTTTTTTTTTTTACTGGATGCTTTCAACTTTATTATATATTTTCGTAGCTTGCACAATTTTTACAGGGTATTTCTTAGCACATAGTCCACATGTCTAGCTTTGCTATTTCTTTTTATGTTTGCTGCTCTTTTTTTTACTTATGCTAAGCTAACTCGCACAGCGCCTTATCTAATCACTGTTTCGCTTTGTTTTTGGCTCATTTATCGAATGCTCTTTTCTCGTGATTGGCGGATGAAATTTTTATGAACTTTGCCTTTTGCAATTAATGTTAATTGATCACTTGAATTTGTGCATTTTCATTAAAACTTTTTCAGCTTGGATCACGAATCAGAAAGTCAGTCAATTACTGCAAAAAAACAACAGCAACAACTACATTGAAAGGGTGTGGAGAGGGCGAGAAGCGTTGGCAGAGAAGTATTTACACAGCTTCTGCGGTAATTTATCGTTCTGGCCAAGGCAAAGGCAGCCAGCCTGGGGGCTATGGTTTCTGGACTCTGGTCAGTGGCAATGGCAGCAGGTTTAACACCAGACCAGACCAGGCCGCAAATCGCCATTGAATGTGCAGCACCTGCAATGTGTGTCCGTGTGTGCACACCTACACACCTACACACACACACAGACACACTGGGTCACATAATGGCGCTGCGGTATGGACAATGAATGCTGAGGGTGATGATCCAACGTGATTTATCTACTGACGCTGAGGTTAAAAGTTTTGCGCATACTCTCATTGTTTAGGTCAGGATTCCCTTTGTATGCATAGCACATACACACACGCTCCCACACACACACACAGACTCACATACATATATGCAACCACACGTGCACTGCGCTCAATGGCTATGCAAATTCTCGACCTGACTGAGCTGTCAGAGTGCGTTGAATAATATGCTCGCCCTAACATTGAGCGCTCAACGCAATTATTAAACTTTTGGCATAACTTCAGCTTCAAGCTTAACTTTTGGCTTTAACTATGATTATTTGATTTGCCTTCTACGTGGATTGGAGCTTCGTCCATTTAGCCAGATATCTGATTATGCCAAACGAGACCTGCACCACAAGATGCTGACAGCCAGCTCATTATTTAGCCACGCCGAGTGTAACTAATTATTGCCAGTTCTCTCTCACTTTTGGTGTTTTTTTTTTTTCTGCCGCACTTATTGACACAGCTTCATATTGCTCCTCACCCCCTCGATTCCTGCTTTCGCCCTGTCCTTGTGCAGTATTTTGCTGACGCTTCGCTCAGATCCATCATTTTGTGCAGCCATCTGCGACACGTGGCCCCTCGGTTCGGCTAATAAATCTTAATCAGACGGCGGCTCAGTCGAGCCGCAGCTATGTGGGCGTGTCCTATTTGCGGGCTTTTACTGCCATAAACACTTTTTTTTCGCTCGCTTCTTCTTCTGCTGGCTTATCACATTACTGGACATTCATTGCCCTGTGCGGACCAAATTACAAGTCTGGCAAGTCTTATCAAGTAAACACATTTCAATGCTGATCAATTTATTATTTAGTTTGCTTAGTATCTAATTTAGAGGTGCTGCCCCACAGCAACGCCCTCTGCCGCCACGCTTTAGAAACCGAGGTCATTCATCAGTTTGTCCCACCAGCTTAGCGTGGTTGTAGCGGGTGTCTCTGTAGTCGTCAAGTTCCAGCTAGGTGTGGACACATTCAAACCAGGAGTTGTCAAGTTCCAGCTGGGTGTTCCGGTAGTAGTCCAGTT
>NW_022045876.1:858903-889570 GCF_001654015.2 Drosophila navojoa | reverse complement strand
TGTTCCGGTAGTAGTCCAGTTCCAGCTAGGTGTTCCGGTAGTAGTCCAGTTCCAGTTTGGTGTTGTGGTAGTAGTCCAGTTCCAGCTAGGGGTAGACTCATTCCAGCCAGGAGTCGTCCAGTTCCAGCTTGGTGTTCCAGGAGTAGTCCAGTTCCAGCTTGGTGTTCCAGGAGTCGTCCAGTTCCAGCTTGGTGTTCCAGGAGTCGTCCAGTTCCAGCTAGGTGTTCCAGGAGTAGTCCAGTTCCAATTAGGCGGGGTAGGAGTAGTCCAGTTCCAGCTGGGTGGAGTGGGAGTAGTCAAATTCCATTGAGGACCATCAGTCGTCTGATTCCAGCTGGGCGTGCTTGAGTTCCAAGAGGGTGCAAAGGCACTTCCAATGCAATATTCAAGGAGTCCGAATGACCTTTCGAGTGCATGCAGAGTTTTGCTGATTTCATGCATGACACAGCGTTCCGTCAGCCAGAATTGCTTCAGCATGGGACGCACACCGGCAAACAGATTCATGACCTAAATTAAAGAGCCTTTGATTAGTAACCCTGCTCGTTTGCTTGTTTATTTCCCTTGCTGTCTCACCGAATCCGTGTAGCATTTGCGCGTGCTGCACCCGGCCAGCTGCTGCTGGAAGGCAGCCCTCACTCCAGCGGAGCTCGGCTGTTGCAAATAGCTCTGCATTTGGGTTTGATTCACATTGCCGCACTGACGCAGCTTGTTGCCCGCATTCATTAATATCTCCACATTTCTGACCGTAAAATTGGCCGTACATTGATCCAAATCATTGAGTATACCGAATTGGGGCAATTCAAGATCTCCAACGATGGCATCGAACAGCTCATTTGATAGGCTCGATTGAATGGGCTCAGATGTCTATAAATCAAGAGAGGTTTTGATGAGCAGAGTTCGGAAGTTTTAGTTTCTGTGTCCTATGGAACTAATAGATCTTAATTGGAATATGAATAGCTTATAACTTATATATCATATTTCCAGTAGTCTCTACTTAGACTCTATTGGGTGATTTCTTCTCGTTACTCTTTAATCTATTATTATATAATACCTTTTCGCTTTATTTATAGATCACTTCACAGACTTATCAACAACATCTTTAAGCACTCCATAGATATGAAATTTAATTATTTTCAAATTAATAATTTTTAAAAATATTTTGCATTGACAAATTTAGAACTCAGATATGATAGAGTGAATCATTAATAGATATATTTAATCTTTGTGTAACTTTCTACATACCGTTGCGCTGAATAACAGTGCGAATAGCACAATAATTTTGCAGAGAACCTCCATGTTGAGGGCTTCGTTCGTTAATGAGTTGGTCACTGGGTCTGGCCAAGCATTTTAAATCAAAAACACGATGACGATTTCAACTTTCTATTGTTGTCTTTGGCCTTATCGCTATTGCCTCTATGAAAAAATCACAGCCAACGAAGTAATTTTTGGCAAGGTTTCCGCTAACATGATAAGGCCACAAGACCCTTGATTGATAATTACATTTATCTAGACATACATATATATATTTATATAAATATGACTATTTTAATATTTGTGAATAATTCGCAGACTGAAATTCTGCTAGCTCTGATTGCCTAAAGCACTTGACAAAGTCTTTTGACAGCTGCTATAAATTGTTATTGCTTTATGGGAGCCATTGACTTGTGGCTAATTAGATCTTGACTTTCGATAACGGCATATTGAGGAGGTCAAGTAATATATATTGAATATTAAAGCTCTTTATTCTGCGGCAATAAAACTGAAGTTGTTGCCATAAATTCTATAGCTCACACGGCCACGGACTGCTGAGCGAACTGCTGCTCGGGCTGCTGCTCGAATGGCTGCACAGGTTTCTGTTCCACTTGTTGCTCTGGTTGCTGCTGAAGCTGCTTCTGCTCCGGCTGCTGCTCCTCCAGCTGGGCGGGCAGCTCACGCTGATGCGACACCTTGATCATGCAGTTATCAAAGTCGTTGGCTGCCTCAATGGACTTCACCTTCGATTCGCCGACGGCGGCGCGTATGCAGCTGGAGCGCTGAGTCTCCACCACAGAGGCATTCGAAACAAACTGCGATTGGGTCTGATAAGCCAAGGTGTTGCAGCTATCTAGCAGCTCCAGATTCTTATCCAGCTAAGCAGATATTAAAGAGATATTAGTTATATATAAATGTATATATAATTTGGGGCATGCACTTACTGTAGCCACGGTGCAGTTGATGAAGCGCTGGCTGTCCGTCTCATTCAGGCACCTTTGCAGGTTCTTCTGCAGCTCGATTTGCTGGCTGCGTATGGTGTTGACGGTGGCATTGCTGTGCTGGATATTCTCCTTGACGGTGCGATTGGCGGCATCCTCGCACTTGGTGGTTTTGCTGGCCAAATCCGCGCCGATCTTGCTGGTCGCATTGGTATACCGATTGAAGCAGGCCGCCTCACCAGCCGACGCAAGGGCGCGCGGCTGAGCTAGCGGCACGCCCAGCTGTGTCATCACCATGCGAAGCAGAGTCGTCTCGTCGGCCGAGCGGGGCCAGGCGCTGGCCTGCAATGGAGCCAATAGTAAAAGTTCAATAGTAATTAAATGAAAATTGTCCGTTTACTTACGCCCAGCACTGTGACGGCGAGCAGTAGAATGCGTGTAAACAATTTCATCTTATTCCAGTTGCTTTCTCGAGTGCTAACTAATTGCTCATCTCAATGTCTCAGTTGCTTTTATAGCTGACTAAATGCTGCAGCAATATCTTCTGATTTCTCGCTCTTTGTATCGTTTTTGCTCCTCTTTTTTTGTTTTTGCAACATTCGATTAGATAGGGGAAATGTACAAGACAATTGGCAGGCTTAATTGGCTTCTGTGCAGTTTTAATACAAGTGGGAACAACCCTTTGCAGTGATATCTTGGCCGAGGTTATTGTGTAAAGCGCCAGCTATGATAAATTGGCCCCCAAAGAAAAACACACACACACACACATACAGTTAGACATACACTAATAATCAATGTTCATGTCCCATTAGTTGCTGCCTTATCAGACAGCTTCAGAACGGTGTCTTGATGTCTGCATTCTTATCGTACCTCAAATATGATATAAGAGCTTATTTTTAAATTGTATATATATATATATATATACATAAACCCCGACTGAATCATTGGGGCACTTGTAAAACCAATTTGTAATCAAATCGAATGCAAGTCTCTTGACACACGCGTCTTAATTGAATCGCTGCTTAATTCTCGAGTACCTCGCCGATAGTATCGTATGATTTCCCCATTGCTCGCTCACACGTTTATCTGGCAAACGTCATGATGAAAGCCTATCTGGGTATTTTCTCAGAAGTAATAGGGGTATCGGCCCATGCCATCATCGGCAATAAAATTTTTTAATCAGTTCATGATAATGTGCAGAGCATTTCCATATAATTCCCTTATCGTTGCCTCCACTTATTTTTTCCTCGGTCAGTTGTTATTCATTTTGAGTAAATTATGAATGGTAAAACACATTACGTTTTGGTTTTTTAAAGGTCTTAAGCACTCGTGTACTGAACTTTATTTATTTACTTTTACAAGACAATAATTGCGACGTTATCGGAGGGCTTTGAGAGATAGCAATTTCTATTAATATATTGGATATTGTTAATAGTTTTTTGTTTTGTTTTTTAATTAATGGCATTTGTAGATATAAATGTTTATATATATTTTTTTTAATTAGTTAAAATTTATTTTGTTTTTTTTTTCGCTATTTAATATTACTCATTTCGAGCTAGAACAAGAAAGTAATTAAACACAAATTCATAAAAAAATTATAATGATACATCATTCGCAGCCTTTGTCTAGCTTCTTTAGAAAGTAAAAAACAATTGCCTCAGTTACCTGCAGTACATTGAAAATGTCAATGAAACCAATTTTGTTGTGCGATATAAATTTGATGGATTGAATGAGAAAATCAGATAAAGCAACACTACTTTCTAGCGTGGCCCAAAGAAAAATATGCAGAGAGCCTACAGAAGTCGACTGTGGAATGTTCTGGTAGAGTATTAAACAAAATACGAAAAAAGTAATTAAAAATGGCTAAAGAGAGTTTTGTATCTGTCGTATTAATATTAGAAAAGTTTACTAGGTCATAATTCAATAAGAAATATAACGAAATAATTTATTAAAATTAAAATGAAAATACTAATTATTATTATGATTCTGAAAAAGTTAATTAATTATTAAAATAAAAATATGTATTTTTTTAACAGTTTATTAATTTATATTTATAATAAAAAATAAATAAATAGATAACTCAGACATTTGATATATTTACACAAATATTAAAGATTTATGTTGACTACAAATAACAAAATAGTTATTAATTAAATACTTAAATTACACATATTATTCGCTTAGAATTTTTTTTAGTATTATTTATAAATTCTTAATATTTTTGTTAATCTGTTATAAAAATATATTATATATTTAAATGATTATTTAACTTATCATATTATTTATTTATAATCAACATATTAGATTCTTGCTTCTTTATTATGTATTCTTCAGCTACAATAATTTTCTATATATGAGTTGGCAGATTTATTTTTAATATCTTCACATCATGCTTCAAAATGCTAGAAGAAGTTGATTCATTACATACAAAACTCATATACACAGCCTTAGGATTCCAGGAAATCCCTATAGGAGTAAGAGCTCTTCATGGAAGTGAAGTTAAGTCAGCCATTGTCTCACACTCTGCCACATGTTGTTCTTGTTGGCTGTTGGTCAATAAATTTTGGTAGCTCATTAGAGGCGTAATACAGGTAGTCTGGCAAGACCTGCAGTCAGCTGGCAGTCAATTGGCAAACAATCAGGTTGAAATTCAATTCATTTATCAAAAATGGTCTGAGGTGCGCGCGCTGACTGGAAATCAGTGCCAAGAGTTTTCATGTGAGAAAAGCTGGCAAAACAAATTTTGAAAAGTGGCTGAAATTCACAGTTGCCAACAAATTTATCACAACAAGCCAGCAGCACACACACACACACATGCACATGCACACATGCACAATGAGCGTATGTAGATGTGCGTTGTGTCTCATATATCATGCGACAGGGCAAACAAGATTTATAAGGTAAAACATGCTGCGAGCAACTCTAGAGAAATAACGTCAACATCTCGCGGCTTAAAAAGAAAATGTACCCCTTGTTGTTGTTGTTGTTGTAGTTGTTGTTCTTTTTGCTTATGTTTGGGCGCACAACTCGAACGATTAATCAAAAAAGTATAAAGTGCAGGCGGGCAATGCCTGCAACTTTTTGTGAAGGTGTGTGGAGGCAGTGGGCGTGGCAGCTGCTGCTAATGGCACAAAAGCTGTGGCAAACCACAACGCGGCCTCTGGAGAGGGTGATAAAGGCAGAGAGGGATACTGAGAGGGAGAGATAGAAGGAGCGATAGACAGAGAGAAAGGGGCAGCTCACGTGCTAATCATACAATATTCATAGAGCAAAAGAGGGCTTATTAGTTTTTTGAAAAAATTTAATTAAATATTTAAAAGGAGAGAAAAATATATAGTGAGAAAGAGAGAGGGAGAGATAGTGAGAGTAAGGGAGAGAGAGTAAGGAAACGAATGAGAATTAGAGTCAGAGAACATGTGAAAATGTGAAGGAGACGGTGACACAGAAAGTGAGAGTGAGGAATGAGAGAGAAGGTGAAGGAGGTAGAGGAAGACCAAGAGAAACAGAGGGAGGAGAGATAGATAGAGACAGGTAGAGAGAGAGAGAGAGAGTTAGATAGATAGAGGGAGATATGGTCATTAGGCAGAAGAAAAAAAATAAAAATAATAATAATAAAATAAATAATAATTAAAACTGCGAACAAATTGATTTTTAGTGAGAAGGTATGTTAAAGAGAAATACAGTGGCCGTAGAAAGAGACAGAGATAGTCAAAGTGCGACACGAATTGACAGAGAAATGTTGGTTAGAAAGGGCAACAGATATTGTGAGAGTGAGAGAGAGAGAGAGAGAGTGCAGCTTGTCGGTTGTAGACGGTTGTAGAAATAGAATAGCTATTGTAGGGAGAAATGAAAACAGACAGAAACAATATCAGTAAAAATAAGAAAGAGCTTACTAAGACAACAAAAACACATTAGCAGCCAAAATAGAAAGAGAGAAGGAGAGAGAGAGAGAGATAAAGAGGTAACAGTCATATAAAAAATAAATAAATAAAAAAAAAATTAGTTCAAATTAGTTCTAGTTATATATAGACAAAGTGAGATATAAAATGTAGCCATTGTAGAGCATCACACAGTCGACTGCAAGGTGGGATGCAACAGATTTCGCCAATGTTGGCTAATTTAAATGTTGGCTGACATCTTCGTTCAGTTTGGCTGTGCTGCAAAGCCAAGTGCACGTCCTTAGCGCTGAGCCGTCAGCGCGTCAAGTGTGACAGCTGCTCGGCTGAATGCTGTATGTTGTATGTTGTATGTTGTATACAGCTGTGTGTGCTGCGTGTGCTGTTGTTTGTTTGCTTGCTTGCTTGTTTCTCAATGGTCTGGCACTTTTAATGACACCATTGTCACCTTGGCCAACCCCAAAATGTGAAATGAGCCCAGCTCGTGCGCGCCTTTGCTCATTTGTTGTTTGCCGCTGTCGAGTGGGCGTCATGTAATGCGGCTTGAAGTGTCATTTACACGCGCATTGTATTGCGGCAGCTGCCACAGCTGCCACTTTGTCGGCTTTCTGCTTTATTTTTGCAGTGTTTTTTCCATTTTTTTTTCATTTTTTCTGTTTGCGTTTTAAGTAGCTGTTAAGCATTTTCATTACACACGCCAAAATGCACAATGATTTATGCCAAGAGCCCGACTACTGTTATCACGTGCTCGTACCGCTGTCAGCGGATTAAATACTCATACTACATAAAGCTGCCATTGCCACCTCATCCACTTTCAGTGGGTACCCCACCCACTCCACCCACTGCACCTTACTCTCACCTCTCACTCTTCAGTTATAACTGTGACCAGGCCAGGCCAGGCCAGGCGCTTTGTGCGCACTTTATCATTAAAAACAATATACAAAAAATGGCATTTCATGCCTCATGCAAGCGATTCCTGGTTATGTGAGTGTTGCGCATTTTCAAGACCAGCCAACGGCAGACGGACATTGCGTATTGTTGCACACTGTTTGCTGCTGCCGTCAGTGGGGTTTCGCTTTTGTTTGCCGCTGCAGCTTTGTATGCAAATAAATGGGCGGTCTAGACGGGCACGCACAATGGCAGTTTTAATTTGAAAAGTGGCTGTTGCAGCAGCAGCAGCAGCAGCAGGAGCAAGAGTAGGAGAAGCAGCAGCAGGAGTAGGAGCAGCAAACACCAACAGCAACCACAGCGAGGAATGGGAGTGACTGCAAACCATTTTTATTTTTTTGTATTTTTTTTTTTTTAGAATTTTGCAACAACCGCAAAACCTTGTGCCAGAACGTGTCGACATTTGTGGCCTAAACAAAACCCCAGAGAAATAGTTGCAAAAATAAATAGATTAAAAGTGCACACACGAAATATATTTCGTGTTAGACAGTGTATTTCCTCAAATGCTGCTCGTATCGAGAAACAACAAAAAGAAAAATATGTTTTTTAATAACATTTAACTGGCTTTTAAATTTTGTTTTGCCAAAATCTGTGCAAATTGGAAATTTGATTTTTTTTTTTTTTAATTATGAGCACGTTTCGGGCCGCAACTGAAGAGCAATAAATCACGCCATGCCAAGAGCCACTCCAGGCAGCTTGTTCATAAATGTTTTAAAATTAGGCATTAAAAGAAATTATTACCCAGTTACTAGCGAAATAAAATTGGCCAATGGCAAGCGAGCTGCGATAAGATATGGGAGTGAGATGATAATGCTTGGAAATTCGGGGAACTTTAGCGAGGGCCAATTGCTGTCTTTTAAAGAACAATAAAGTCAGCTAAGAGTCATAAATATATTCAAGCCATATACTAATATAGTTCTGAATGACTTCATTATGTTTTGTATATTGTTTTTTTAAGTAATTCGATCATAGCTGACTCTTATTAAAATTACATTTATTTAATACTAAAATTGTAACTTGATGGATGAAACTAGGTAAATAAAAATGATGATTGCCGACATAATTTATTTAATATATTTTAAGTAATATTTTTTATTTTTATATAATATTTCGTCCTACTAAAATCTATTTATTTAGTCAAGTAAATAAAATAAAATTATTAAATAAATTTTATTTATGCATTTATTACTATAAAAATAGTTATCTAATTTCTGCAATAAAAAATCAGATTATTCATAGCATATACATACATTTAATAATTATTAAATAAAATTTATTTTTAGAATTTTGTAGCACACGAAAAAAAAGTCCCTTTAAATAAAAGCCTTTGGGCTAAGCTGCACAGACTTAAAATGACGCATTGAATTTTCTATTTTTTGTTTTTTTCTGTTTGCTATAAAAACAAGTTCAATTTGCTAAAATCAAATATGAGCAAAAAATAAATAAATAAGCTAATAAAAAATTGTAAAGCTATGAATGCATAACGTTGATTGAATTTAAGTTTTTTTAAGTAATTTTTTTTTTTTACCTGCACAAAAGCTAAATATTAAATTTAAATAATAATACATTTTCCCTTGGCCAGCGACACAAAAGCAAACAGTTATAAAACATATTTTAGCAGTTTTATTTATTGTTTGTGTGTGTGTGTTTTTTTTTTCAACTTTTATTTTTACAATTTTTTTCTATATAAATTTTCATACTTTATACATCCGCTAATGCAGCAACATTGACTTTTCGCGTTTTCCCGTGCGCTGCTCACAATAGAGTTGCCATTGTCGCCTGCATCCTTGAAAGTTCCTGCTGCTGGCCACTAAATTGAAATTCATAATGAGTTTTTTATGCAAATACAACGCTCGCTCGCTCGCGACGCGTTGGCGTGTTAAACTTTTGACTGTCACATTTTATTTCATTGTGAATTTACTTATTATTTTTTATGTTTTATTTTTATTTCTAGTGGAAGTTTTTTTTTGTGCAAGTTTATTGTGTAGTTTTCAATGAAAAAGTGTGATATGACGACTGGACATGTTGGATTAGACCGACAGATGCTCTGTAAGCGGAAATGATTTAATGAATATCAGACTTGAAAGCAAAAATGAGCTGAGATTTATACATTATGATATTTACAAGTACATATAATGTACATATACACGCCCTTAATGGGCGGTTGACATCTTTTTATTGCAGGGTATTTACTGGCATACTTTCCAAATTTCCAGTTTTCAGACGCTCTATATAACCAAGCTCCCAGGGTATAAATAGTGCAAGCTATAGCCTATTTATCTATGCTCATTTTGAATGCTTAACTGAAATCATTGTTCGGTTCCCTGTTTTTTCATCTCATGCGAATTTACAGGGTATACAAAACATAAACATGCCATATATACATGTAACTTGTATTTCTACATGTTTTTTGTTTACTTTTCTCTTGTGTGCGTGCGTGTGTGTGTGTGTGTGTAACGGCAGTCGAAATTGTTATATGTTAATTCGATTCAAGCATTTCGTGCTGTGTTGCATGTTCGTATAAAACGGTAACAAGCCATGTGCCACATGTGTGTGCCACATTCGTACAACAATTTGGCAACCGAAAAAAAAAAGAGTAACAAAAAAAAAAGAAGGCAACACGAACTTGGCTAAAAAGCAGCGCGGCAAGGCGCGAAAAACGGCTAGAGGCCAGAGAGCAAGCGTTTTGCCCTGATTTTGATTTGGTCCACAAAACATTTTGCGGTCTAATGGCAAACGGCATTTGAATTTAGATTTAATCCGATTGTAAAATTCTAAAATGTGATTTAAATTGAATGCGTGGCGTGGGCGGTGCGGTGGGGTGGGGCTGGCCAAATGAGATTTGCATTTGAAAAGAGCGAGCGAGAGAGAGAGAGAGAGAGAGAGAGAGAGAGCGAAGAAGCGAGCGAACAAGTTTTTATGCGAGCTGCGTTCGGGAAATTTATTAAAGCTTTTCATTGCACGCTGGGGAAATGCGCAACTGGAAAATGATGCGAGGACTAGAACTAGGGCCTTTTGTGTGCCGTAGATTTACAGTTATACTTTACATAAACACACACACATAGGCACACTCAGTGTGAGAGAGGGAGCGAGAGTCAGCAGTTGATCGGAATAAGTGCGCGATTAAATTTTAGTGCGTTTGTGCCTTTTGTTAGCGCATTTAATGTTCAGCTGGCTGAGCTTAGTTAGTTGCGCGGCACGCAACTTTAATCAAGTTAAATGGTACGCATGAGGCGCCACCTGCCGCCCCACTCGGCCTTAACCCGAAAGCCACGTTTACAACGCTAACGGCAATTAAAGTCCATTAACCACATGATGCGTTTTGCACTTAAAACCAACGCATAAACACACACATAGATACACAGACACAGGTGTGTGTGTGTGCGTGTGTGTGTGCAACCTGTAACTGGCATTGCCATTGCCGTGCAGCTGTGCACGCCGATTCCGCATCCGCATCCGTTTCCGGCAGGCGCCAAGCCACGTCCTGGTTCATGAGGCACCCAACACGGGCACCACCTGTCCATCGGCCCACCTGTGCCCGCGCCCTCGCCGTGTCACTGGCCTGTCCATTGCGTCAGGTTAGCGCACACGTGTGCATCCCAATGAAAACTAATTAGGCTGCTCGTCTGCTCTGGTTAGCTCTGCGTTCAGTTGCCAGTTCACTTTTAGTTCGCTCCGATCCGGTCTGCTAGGGTCTGCTCTGTCCTGTCCTGGTCTAGTCTGCTCTGGTCTGCTCGTTTTTGGTCAGCTCAGCTCTCTGCAGTTGACCAAACCTGGCCACAGCGTCAGTTGCAGTTGTGTGCATTCGTAAGCCGCTTCAGCTTGTTGATATTCACATTTTTGTGTTTTGGCTCTTTTATGCAAAATACCTCGCAATATACGTTCATCTCTCCTGGCATAATCCAGTTGACAGCCAAGAGATGCTCTGGAGTGAAGCATTAATTAACTATAATAATTGTCTATTAGTTTCTGGGCACTTGAAGGTTTCTTTTTTATTTATAAGGGGGAGTAATTTAATATAATTCAAACTAAATTGAAGATTAGGCAATGGAAACTTAAACTATTAATTATTTAAAGGAATATATATATATAATGATTATACCGGAGAACTATTATATAATTTAGTATATATCTGTATATATGTTATATTTATGTTAATAATTAAAATATTTAAATATTAACTTATTTAATAAATAATTAATTAATCGTTGACTTTGAACTTAAAATACTTCACTTTCTGTGATTATTTATTATCATCATGATTATTTATTCATTAAAAAAAACTGCATGAGCTTTGTGTATATTTACATTTTCATACTAGAGAACATTACTCTATATAGCATGCTATATAGAATTGTATGTAATTATATAGAATTTACGTTAGGTTATTCTGTAACAGTTCAAATGACACTATGAGCAGCAGAGTAGAAGCTATTTTTTTATTATTATTTTAATTGTTTTAAATTGCATTAGTTTGAGAAAATATGACAATATTTTAAAAGTCATATAAGCAATGAAACATTTATGTCCAGATTTGATTTATTATTATATTAATTTTACTGTCCCTAAATTCAACATGAATTGGTTTGCTTGGATCTTGAAAATTTGCTTTTTTTATTTATTTATTTAATTAAAAAATATATATTTTTTGCATAGTATTGTAATATTTTATAACTTAAATATATATGTATATTTATATCTAAATGTAAAAAACTAAAAATATTAATAATTAATATTTTACTTATATTTTTTATTTATTTGTAATATTATTTTATTTTATTTATTTTTCTGTGATTTTAGCTGAAAATTCTATTCATTCAGTTAGCAGAATAATCAATTTATTAAACTTCTATTTGATAGGCTCACACCTTTTGCATTTCCTCTTTCTATTTTCGAATTTTGAGCTAATTAAATGCCGCAAATGCTTACAATCAGAAATCAGAATGTGCCACAGCTACATCAGCTACTCAATTTTCACATAATCAAGTGCCACAGCTCGCCTCACTCACCCAAAATAAACCCAGGGGACAGTTTGCAATTTCCTTGAAGTAATCATTGCTGGGTATATCGCAGTGCTCATTCCTGGCAGATATATATTCAATTTTTGGCTTTAGTGCTACGGCTGGGCTTAGTTGCGGTCGGCAGATGCAAAATTATAGCAGCAACTGTTGCTGCGACGTAATGCGGCAACTGGCAACAGTTGCTGTCATCAGCGGTTTTTCTCTCCTCATAGGTGGTCGGCCGAACAAAGGAGTCTATCTCTCTCTCTGTGTATAGGTGTGTGTTGTCTATGTGTGTGTGTGTGTGCGTGTGTGTCTGTGTGTGACTTTGTCTATGTTTGTATATCCATTTGATTTCTTTTGCTCTTGTGCAAGCTAAAAGTTAGACCTTTGGCTCTGATTTTGACAAGTTTCACAGCGGCAGTCCTTGGCTGCGTTTGCAATGGCAAAAGGGGAAAAAAAAGGAGGGAAAAAAAGAATTGTCGGGTTCAAATGTTAAATGTTCTTTTAACTGACACAAGAAATTTAATTTATTTTCGCCCAAGACAAACACACAACGACAGATGTCAAATTAGCTCCAGAGAGCGTCGGCACACACGTGTCGTCTTTTAATAAATGCCTTAAGGCTGTTGCCACAGAATTAGTTGGCTCGTTCGTTTTAAAAAGAAAAGGGCCAACAATTTATTATGTATTGTTAAAGTTCTCTGACGTCAGCCAAACTGCTGTGCGAGACATGAATATGAGTTGGGTTGCGTCGCTCTCTCTCTCTCCCTCTCTGTCTCTCTCTTTACTCTACCTATCTCTCTCTCCGTGTAAGTTGTGTTACGGTTTACCTAACAAGCCATCGATATTGGCCAGCTAATTGCATTGTTTTAGTTGTGTGCCAAGCAACTGAGCAACTAAACGTTGTTGCAATATGAGAGCACTCACTGGATAGTCCTCTCGACATCCCTTTCTCTTTCCAACTCTCTCTATCTGTTGTGCCCTTTCTCTTGCAGTCTTGTTCGACTGAGTTGGTCGTAATGAAGCGGCTTAAGCGGATATAAACTGAGCCATAAGCCAGCTTTAGACTTTTAATTTAAAAGTTTTGCACTCTGCCAAAAGGCTGGCGACAACAACAAGAGCAGCAGGAGTAGCAGCAGCAGCAGCAGGAGTAGCAGCAGCTGAAGCAGCAAAAGCAGCTGAAAACAAAGTCGAGTAGCAGAACGTTCGAGGACAACGTAATGCAATCAGCAAACAAAAGGCAATTGCCAAAGGACGAATGCAGGATGAGAAGACACAGAGCGTGAGAGAAAGAGAAATCTGGCCTTCGATTCCTGCGGTGCTGCGCCTCCTACTTCAGCTGCTGCGACTCCTGCTGCTGCTGCTGCTGCTGCTGCTGCACGCCACATGGAAATTATCAGCCTCATCTTTTTGGCCAAGCCTGCCATTGTTTGAGGCAGCGGTTAAGCGTGGATTATGTCGTAAATTGCAATATTTGGACATGCAGAAGGTGCAGTCAGCGCCGAGCATTGTCATCATATTTGGCGACTGACAACTGGAGGCAAGAGTTGTACACTCAGCGAAACTGAGAGTATCAAATGGTATAAAAAGCAAATATCTTCAATGAAATTAAAATGCCTTCAAATGCTGCTGGAGAGCAATAAATATCCTTAGATTTAGAATTAGCTTTAATGATTTTCCCAGAATTTGAAGATTTAAATTAACTGACTTGAGGCACGAAAATCAGTTCACCAGAACTTTTTTCTGGGAATTTATAAATTTAGCATTTCGCATTTCAACAGAATTTTCAAATGGAACCAGGAAATGAGAGAGGTCATGAGAAGTCAACAGATATTTAAATGCTTAAAATAAATGTGAGCTCCTTAAAAAAGATTGAAAAATGTGATATATATTTAAAAACGTGGGTGCAAAAAAAAATCTATTAAAATGTATTTTGATTTAATATAAAATGTAAATTAATTTTATTATAAATATTATATAAATATTAATATTATTAAATCTCAATAAAAATTATATATATTTAAAACTAAAATATTATTACAAAAAAATAAATAAATAAACAAAATAGTCTGTGGACTCACAAAAAAAAACTCTACAAAATACAAATTACCTAAAAATGTCCTATAAGAAACAAATTGTCTTGAAACTTATGCAGAAATTATACCAATAAATATATAATACAATTGGCCTCCATTAAATTCAACTCAATCTAATTTTGTATACTTGGAATTTTCGATTATGGTAATGAAAATTCTTGAGAGAAAGTTCTTAACCGGAAACTTTGATGCTTAGGCTTAATAGTAGATAAGGCTTCTGGCTAAAATTGGACTGGAGAAATGAAAAGGCGCTTGAGGTTTTTTCTTTCTCTGAGTGTTTCAGCTGGTTGGACCATAAGCGTAACCACTGGGAAAATTTCATAGCTGCTGAGCCAGTGCGGCTCGCGGCTATAATTAACAAGATATAATGGCAGAGAAATATGCGAAACTGGGCGCCGGCGACCGGGCGATATGTGTGTGGCGGGCGGGCATTTTAAATTAAATCAGAGCATTATGACCGATAATTGGACGTCAGGCGACTGGCGACAGGCGACATTTTCATGAGAGATGCGATATTGTGTGTAAAAATAATTAACGACTTGCCGACTGAAATGTAAAGAAAAGCAGAAGGGTAATCAATGCAGTTGGCGGTGCGAGCGGCACTACAGCATAACTCAAGCAAAAGAGAGCCAAAGTCCATTGTGTGTGCCTTTGTTGCGTATACGCAGCGGTACCATTCATGCAGTAGAGGTAGAGGCAGAGGTAGTGGGAGAAGTAGAGGCTGAGATAGAGGCAGAAGTAGAGGTAGAGGTACTGGCAGTGGTAGAGGCTGAGGTAGGGGCAGAAGTAGAGGCGCAGGTAGTGGCAGTGGTAGGGGCAGAGGTAGGGACAGAGAAAGAAGTTAAAGTAGAAGTAGAGGCAGAGGTATATAACGAAGTAGAGGCAAAGGTGGGAGTAGGGGCCGCGGCACATGCTAAAGCCAGCCTTTTGCACTTGTTTAATTATATCAGAAGCAAACGATGTTCATTTGCGTTAAATATTGAAAGCCATTATGTTGGTTACTTTGTGGCAACGGCAATGCCAACTTTCTGAACTAATTTAGAGCCCAGTAAAGAGATGGGGAAAAATGTAGAGCAAGGCATAAAAGACTTTTTGTAAATACACTTGCTAAAGGTACTTGAAGATGAGAGCAATGCATTTGAAACGCTGAAAAAACGGTAAATGAGGAACCTTTATAAAGAAGAAAAGTGCTTGTCTTAATGAATTATCTTTCATATATTTAAAGCATTTTTATGGCTTTCACTATTATATAACTCGTCTCCTGAAGATCTCAATTTTACTTCCAGTTCTCTTTAAATACCCCTCTAATATAAGTGTGACTAGAATTCATATCTTATTTAGTGTAATATAACAAAAATTTATATAAATCATATTAAAATCCAAGGTTTTTTCATTCATATCACGTCCCATAAATTGCCAATCGAGAGGGTATTCAATTTGCCGACTAAACCTCTTTTTTAACTCTTCCCTTTCTCTTTTAACCCGCATTTTTCCTTTTTTTTTGTGTTTTTTGTTGGCAAGTCGCGGGTTGCTTTTCAGCTTTATTAGAGTTTAATCTTTGCGCTCTGATTTGGCAACTTATTACTTAAGTTTCTAGCTAAATATTTCAATAAACTTTCGGCGCTCCAAAACTTGGCTATCTGCTTAGCCAGGGATTCCTGGGAGGCATGAAATTACAAGAGGCAACCGACAGAGAAGGGAAAAGAGCTGAGAGAGAGGGAGGAAGAGCGGAGAGACAGAAAAGCAAAGGCAAATCAAAAGCATCTAATTTCAATGTTTTAAGTCAGAGCCACGACCGCCTCTCCAATATAAATAATCGACAAAAATTACAATAAAAATCAATTTCCATATTCAATTTGGTTAAGTGGCACGCACACACACACACACCAACAAACACACACATACTCATGCACTCATCCATAGCTAGCAAAAGTTTGACAATGGTTGAAAAATAGAAAAAAAAAAAAAAAAAAAAAACTGCTGCTCAGCTCTATTTGCCAGCTGGTCATTTGATGAGAGCGATGGCAGGGCATGGCCAGACAGAGGCGTTGGGGGCGGTGTGTGCTATAAATAATACGCAGATTTTTGCGCTGGCCCCAAATGAAGTTAAACTATGGCCAGTTCGTCAACGTCAGCAATTTAGAAGCCATAGCCATGCAATTCACTTGACTGTGGCTCATTTATGCGTTTAACACATTTTCTAGCTGCTTGCCGGGTTACAGACGAGGCAGGGGCAGGAGCAGGGGTGAGAGATGGGCTTTGGCAGTTGTAACTACGAAATGTAAGGGACATGCGACAGCAACAGCAAATACAACAACGACAACGCCGACATTGTGTGACACATTTCCATTTTGGTTTGGGGAAAACGTTTTACAGAGTACAATTTCTTCATTCTTTGCTTTTGCTGCTGCTGCTGCTGCTGCTACTTTTATTTACTGCGGGTCCACAACAAAAGGCGAGCCGAAAGTGAAAAGCACAAGAAATGTTTACCAGAAAATAGTGCAAAGTTTTCCTTTTTATTTTCTCGTACTTTCTCCAGCTCGTTTTCATTTTCTTTTTTCTGCTCTTTTCCATTCTTGGCTACGTAAAAAATACCAGCACGTTAAATTCAATTTAAGTTGAAATGCAATGAAACGTAATGAAATTTTCGCTGTCAGTCGTCACAAGCGGTCAATCCGCCCTCGCTTTCTCTTCAAATTATACGAAAACGTTGCTCTATAGAACTAAACTAGAACTAAAAGCTCGAATTAGTGTGTTTAAAGTCAAGCGAAACAAATGAGAAGCAAGTGTTTATCAAATAATAAATATAATGAGATTGACAAATAGTTTATTTTCCTTATATATATACACAAAAATCAGGCAAAGTAATCCAACAAATAATTGTAATTTATTAATAATAAAAAATAATAAATTATATGAATAAAAAAAAAAAAAAATAAATAAATAAAAAAAAAACAATTTTCTATTGAAGTGATATATAAAAAAATAAATAAATATATTTATTTACTTCCTCTATTCTATCAGTTAGCTTTACAATTATTGAATGCAATTTTGTATAATAATATTATTTATAATAATAATATTAATACTATCTATTTATAATTTTTAAATTTTCTGCCAATTTTTTATATAATTTTACTACAGAATTATTATATTTTATATATATACAAAATTTTAAATAATGTTCATAAATAATATCTAATTAATTTAGGTTAAGGTTTTACGATGACTGCGCTATAGAGTCGAAGACAGAATCCGCAATAAATAAATTTAAAAAAAAAAAAAAAAAAAAAAAAAAAAAAATGAATAATACGCTTTTGTTGCATACTTTTTAGAGTGCATAAAAATAAAATTGGCCATTTAAGGTCGTACAAATATTTATATGGTCTTATCAATTGTTAAATATACAAAATACATTCTCTTTAATATTTAATAAGCTGTTTACTATTCTTAAATATTTAGAAATTGAGCTTAACAAAATCAAGCAATACCTTTACTCATAATGTGCTTTTTTATCTACAAACCCCTTCCGCAACTTATCTAAAGCGCTATCTAGTTATAGCAATAAATTGCTTGTTAAATTTAATCTTTGTCATGTTTTTCACAAGAAAAAAAGTGGAAAAAAAAATTGTTGTAAAATTTTGTAGCTGTGTAGCAGCACAGCGAATGGATTCGAATGGAATGGAATATTTATTGCCTTTATTAGCGAGTCGATTGAAAAATTTAGTGCGCTCGAAATTCTATCTGAAGCGCTTCAATTCACTTGCTGCCAGCTGAGTGGTGCGGTGATGCGATGGTGCGATGGCTCGGTGGCTCGGTTAGCATCGTTCGCCCCGCCACTTGGCGCCCTGTTGAATGGGGCCTAGCAGGAGTCGAGAGTGCCAACAATTCATCTTCACGCTAGCGAATTTCTCACGCAGTTCGAATTCATTTTATTTTACCTGTTTTCCTGTTTTTGGCAATTTTTGGCATGCAGCTTAAGGCGTGGCACTCTATGAAATTCGCTCAATTTGCCCAGTTGGTTGCTGGCTGCTGGCTGCAGCTTGTTTGAGCAGCATTTCCTATTGCGCCCCGCCCCCAGTCGCCTGCCGCCCACGACTATTTCCCTGTTGTAGCTCTTGTTTGCCTTCTACCTTGGCCATTGTTATTGTGTATTTGTTTTCAATTTAAGCAGCTCCAATTCACTCAATTCACTTGTTTTTGGCCTGGCCCGGGTCGGGGCCACGTGGCGTATGAGCTATCAGGCCATTCACTATTCGCAGCTGCATTATTTTTTGCTCCTTCCTGCCTTCATTCGTTTTGCTTTTCCTTTTTGCTCTCAAATAATTGCAATTTGTTCTGTATTTGGGAATAATGTTAATTTTATTGATTTCTCACAGCTTATTTCGCATTATTGTCCATGCCAAAAGCAATTAGTTGAAAGTAAAGAGAGTAGGGGAAAAAACATAAGACAGACTTAACCTGCTGTATGTAGATGGGAAATGCATTAGCAGGCAGTTGGAGCGAAAGCAAATGCAGGCCGAAGCACAAATGCGCTTTGCAACACTGGCTAGGCTGGCAAATGTGTGTATTTCGTTTTGATTAAGTTTTGCATTTGAAATTTATGACTGAAATTATTGGCTTTTGCTTTTCATAACTCAGGCAATTAATTTGCTGGCTACATATTTGCCATAATGTGAAAATGCTAATGAAAAGTTTGGCTCGAAATGAGATTTATATATCAGACGTTGTTTAAAATTTCTTATTTAATATTCTTCTTCTTCATTACGTACGCAAATAGCTGCAAAATGTAACCAAATTCCAGCTCGATTACTTATGCCCAAAGTGCATTTCGTGTTGGCTTCAGTGCGTCGCATAGCAGGGAAAAGTTTGAGTGCGAGCAAATTCCTTTTGTTTTTAAGCCAACTCACAGACGGAAGTTGGCATGAAAAGAAGGCAAATGCCGGCGCCGTAGCAACCCGTAATGAAGAAGACCCAGAAACGTCGCCGTAACGCCAACAGTCGAGACGATATTGCGGCACATGTCGAACAAAGCCATCAGAAATTACGCCTTAAGCCTGAAAAACTGTCAGACGTCGTCGAGTCAGCTAGCCACGGGAATGATGTGTGTGGAGTACATGGGGGCTGGCTCATGCTCCCACATTCGTGTGGCTGCAGAATGCGAGGCGAAACAACATAATGATGCAATTTCGTTTGCCATTGCTGCTATTGGGTAGCTTTGAATTTGTAATTAATTATGACTTAAATTCTTTGAGTGGCTCTTAGGCACTCGCTGTAAAGAGTCTTTACAGAGCTATAAACGGATTTGGTTTATATGGCGAATTTTTACAGTCGCTCTGAGAAGGTAATAGGCAAACGCCTTACGTTTTCTGTGTTTATATAAAATGTCGATGAGCAAATATTTAAGGCATAATTTAAATTAATTTATTTAATATTGAATAAGTCAAAAATGTATTCCGCATTTTAAAAAGTATAAAAAAGTAATAAAAAAGTTAAATTTCTAAATATTTAGAATATAAAAAATAAATAATACAAACATTTTAAATTTAATTTTCAAGTATTTTAATTTTTACTATATTGAACATATAGTATATAAGAAAAAAGAAATTTTTTATTGAAAAAATGTAAATTAAATGAAGAAAAAATATTTTTTTTTAAATATATATATAAATAAAATATTTATATTATATTTATAAATTGAAAAAGTTAAAAATGTAAAGTTTGCCAAAATAAACTTTGGAAAATCAATAATAAAATAAACACTAAATAAAATTTGAGAGAATTACAATTACAAATTTAATTTTCAATAAAAATCTAAGTAAAACAAATAAATAAAAAACATAATATAAAAATAAACTAATAATGCAAGAAAACCAAAATATTTATGCTTATAAATAATTACTTTATTAAAGAAATAATTAGGTTTCAACAAATTTTGTTAAGTTGAATCTTAATTTGTATTATTAATAGTCAATGCTATAATTGCCCATCAAAGACCAGTAATCCAGTTATCCGTATGCAATTCGAATTTCCTTCAATCTATTATGAATTCCTGATAAATTAAACATAAATAAATTGATGATATTTAGCGCACATCCTTGGCAACTTGTGCTTCCTAATTGAATATCCTTTAACACTTGCCGCGTAATAAAATCTCGCTTGTAACCCTTTTTTTGCCAGCAACAAACAATACACAGCAATGAAGCAGAAGAAGAAGAAGAAGAAAAGAAAAAACCGTGGCTCAACCCGTTTCGAACACCGTCTGGCATATAAAGAAGCGCGTTTCGTGGCGTTGAATTTCTGAGAGCAAGCGTAATCGAGCCATGACAAACAAAAAGTTTCAGCTCGTTAACGTTCAAATTAGGCGTTGGCTTTCCCCACACACATACACACACAGACACACACACTCATAATTTGAAGGGTATGCCAAAGTTGTTGCCATGTCGAAAAAGCAAGAGTATCAGAAAATAATAATCAGGGGAGCCCAGCAAAGAGCGGAGCAAACAGAGCTGAGAGCCAAAGCACTTGCAGTTATAACTATGTTGATTGACTGCGTGTGTGTGTGTGTGAGTGCATATGCATACATATACATCAGTGACTGGCACTATGTCATAGGGGACATTAGCATGCGCTCATAAAAAAATACTTGGCGACTTTATAGAGCTGTCTGTCTGCTGTGTCTGCCCTGCAGCTGCAGCGCTCAGCACAGACTGTCTGCGTATTTCCGGTGCTGCATGTGTGTGTGTCTGTGTGTGTGTGTGCGTGTGTGTTTACCTAATTACATTCCGGAAATAAAACGTTGACTGATTGCGCCAATAAATGAAAATAATGACGTAGCCATTGACTGCAAACTGGCAAAGCGACGGATGCGGCAAAACTGGCATCAAACTGAACTCAGCCGACAAAGTTTTTGCCGGTCTCCCTCTCTCTCTCTGTCTCTCTGTCACTGTCTCTGTCTGCTATGTAACTTTTGTGTTGGTCTTTGACTTGGTGTGCGTGTGTATGTGTGTGCCGTTAAAACACAAACTCTTGACGAGTTTATTTCCCCACGCACTCGCTAACTGATTGTCTGTGATTTTCTTGTTTTTAGATAATGAAAGAGCTCACACACACACACACACATGCACACACTTGCTCTCTCTCAGCTTGGTCCATTATTTGTGCGGGCACATAAAAGTAAGAGTTGGCTAAAATGTTGCTTTTTATGTGCCTTGGCTGCTTGATATTGTGGCCCATTTATTTGCCAATGCCCAGTGAAAGCGAACAAAAAAATTAACGTCTCTCGAAATTGAGCTGCCCGGCTTAAGCATCTCGGCCAATCGCACATAAATTATATATCAGCAGTCAGCGAAAATCCATTATATATATAAAGAGTTCAACGACTAGCAAAAAGTTTTTACACCCGAAAATTCTCTTCATAATTCATTCAACACGTCTAAATGCGAGAAACTGTGCCAATGCAGGGCTTCAAGGGGCCAAAAGCCAAATGCTTTTGACCAGCTAGCTAACCAAGAAGTATGCTAAATATTTGGCTATTTACCCACAGCTACACTAGTCGTGTTGGCCAAAAACTGGTAGCAAGGGCTGCTGCTGCTGCACGCAACTAACGCAGGGCTAAGGCTAAAAACCGAAAAAAAGAGGCAAACTTGGCCCTCTACTAATTTCAGCACAATAACCCAAATTAAAGCGGTTTTTGTGTTTTGTTTGCAGACCTCGAAACACGAGACAGGAGCCGAAGAGCTGCCAAGACAGCGCGCTTCACAGAGAGAGAGGGAGAGAGAGGGTGGCAGCAAACTCTCGCTCTCTCTCTTTCGCTCTCTTTATGGCAAGTCCATTGCGCAGAAGCGTGCGGAAGAGAGGGAGAGAGAGAGAGACTCTGTGAGAGCATTTTGAAAAATGTTTGCTATAAACGCGTAACAGCTGTTTTTATTGTCCTCAAACGCAGCATCAATTAAGTCCACTCAAGAAAGGCGCAAACGAACTAACCCACAAGTTGTTCACGGGGGAGCTGCTGCTATGATGAAGTGCTTCATATGCAATAAAACTAATTAAAATACACCATAATCATAATAATAAACGTAACATTAGCTAGCCGAATTAGAGTAGCTTGATACGTCATGTTGTGCGGTGGGCTTTAAGTAAATTACAAGTCGTTGGGTAGTTGATGAAATATCATTTTACTAGGAATTTATCAAGTCAGAAATATGATATATAGTGCATAAGTTTTAATATCTTTGCTTAACTCATTATTATTATTATTATTATTATTATTTTTTTAAATATTTAATAATTAGGCATGGCGCATGGAAATTATATAAAAATACGGAAAAATTTTAAAAATATATATATAAAAATTTCAACATATATTTAATATTTTATAATATTTTTAAAAGTCGAAAAAAACAACAGAAAAAGTTTTTCTGATTTAACTTGTTGCTTGAATTATAATTATAAAAGATTCGATAATCAAGTTTAATTATTTTTATGTTGATAAATCTTGCTTATTTCTATAAATATTTTATTGAAAATATAAATTAATCTAAGCCAAAATTAAGCTCGTCTTGTATATGAAAATGTTTTCTCACAATAATTTTCACCAAAATATGTTAAATATTTTCTAAAAAATGTTTATTTCAGTTATATTATTATATATTTTATATTATATATTGAATATTATTATAATTTAAATATTGTTATCAAACAATTTTCAGATTTGTTATAATTATTACAAGGAATGAGTTGTTATTTCTACAAAAATAATAACATAATTGTATAAAAAATGTCTTTAAAATTTCATCAGCTTAATTTGTAAATAATATGTGGGCCAGTATGTGGACCATATGCGACATGCCAGCAAAGTGCACGCGTGCCTTCTTATTATCAGATGCTCCTCAAACTTTTCCTCCATGGACCAATTTAACGCACTTTGAACGCAACGCCAAGAAGTTGCCATAAAGAGAGCGTGAGAAGTGCTCAAGGGAGAGCGAGTGCTGAGAGAGAGAGAGAGAGAGAGAGTTCGGCTAGCGCTGCCTCTGCTGACGTCGCTGCCTGTGCAGACTGTGCTGCTGCTGCTGGCTGGCTTGTCGCGTCGCATCGCGTCTCATCGCGTCGGTGTCGTGTCCGTGTCCGTGTCCGTGTCCGTGTCCTCGCCAACAGCAGTTGCCGTTGCCAGTCGCTTGCGAAAGCGTAAAGTAAACAGACAAGCGTCGTCCGAGCCAGGCCAAAGCAGCTGGCGTCGCCAGCGCCAACGACAACCACAGACAACAGCAACAACAGTAACGGCAACAGCAACTAAAACAGGAACAGCAGCAGCAGCAGCAGCAGCAGTCGCACGAGTTCGCAGTAAAAGTGACGCAGCTGCCGGCAGCGACGTCGACAGCAACAGCGACGCCTTTAATCGGTTAGACGCAGCAGCAGCAGCAGCCAGTTTCTACTTCTGCTGCTGCTGGCGTTGCTGTTGCCATTGCCGCTTGCCACATCCTTTGACGCCGCATGCATTCAGTTAATTTCTGACCACAGCAACGGCAACGCGTTGCGTGCGCTTCGAGTCGCCTCGCTGCGGCATTTCACTGTTTGTTATTGTTGTCATCGGCTCGACTCAAGTCAACTCTGAAACTGAACTGAAACCGAACTGAATTAACGGGGCGAATACGCAATATGTGCATTTTTTGTGAACCAAAATATATATAAAAATAAAATAATAAATAAAAACAAGCATTACGAGTGGCCAAGCTGAAAAGTCAAATGCGGGGCAAAAGTTGCAGGTGGCATATGGCAAGTGGCTCGTGCAACGCGTGGGGCAGGCAAAGCCCAGGCAAAAAGCCAAAAAAGTGAAAACTAAAAAAACCGAAAAGCGCAAAAAAGCCTAAATTAAATGCGTCTGTGACGGTGTGTGTGTGTGTGAGAGTGAAAGAAAATGCTGGAGAATGTGTTGAAAAATAATTGAAATATAAATTAACACTGAATGAAAGCGCATGAAACGACTTGATTAATTCTGCAGCAAAGCTACGATTAAACAATTTAATCAACAAAAATTCAATAAAATCCCTCTCTCTATATATATATGCAAAAATCAAGCATACGCAGCGTGCGCGCGTGCACATTCAAGTGAAATGGCGGTGACAATGCCCAAATTGAATTAAACATTGATAAATTGATTTACGTATGCAAAACAATTGAAAGCAAAGTACATAAAAACCAAAATAAAAGAAAGAAAACAAACAGAAATAAAGAAAAATCAGCAGCAGCAGCAGCAGCTGCTGTAACACCTACAATAACAACAACTACAACAACAATAAAATGCCGGCATCAAGTGGATTATATCGCATCAAGCACGGCCGTGTCCTTGGCGGCATGCAAAAAGCGTCGGCACTTATTTTTATAGCATACATTGCGGCATGCAGCACTTGCGGTAAATATAACAAACACACAGACACAGACACAGATACAGATACAGATACAGAGACATATATATGGCTCAAACCTTTGCTCAATAATAAAACAAACTGCAAAAGGCCAAAAGAGAAACAACAAAAATGAAAAAAATTCATTCATTTCGTATTCATGGCAATTATGACATATCAAATTTTCATTGCGGTTTCTCGTTGAACTGGCAAAAGCGAAATGCATACAAATAATTAAATTTGTGCTTGATGTATGAAATGTTTGATAGAGAGAGAGAGAGAGAAAGAGAGAGATGCATTGAGTTAATCATAATATGGCTTATTAATAATGCAATAAATCGCATATTTGCAATCAAACAGCAAACATATTTTTGAGCACATTTGAGGCAAAGAAATATTTTTTAATGCTCATTATGTTGCATATAATGAGCGTTAATAATATTAAAAATAATACAGTTATAGGATTTATAGGATGAACGTGCCTCATGTGCTGATAATTTGAAATCATATCTTGAAGTTTTCAGTCCATCCAATCTATCTATCTCTCCCTCTCTTTCTGTTATTCTGTCTCTCATCAAGTCTTGCCAAGTCACTAGCAGCTGTCAAGTTGAGATATTCTTGACTCTCCTGATGCGCCCAAGTTGACATATGAAAATCAAGTCAAGCTCATTTTGAATATATAATTTTTGACTTGTCAAGTATTAATTAAGAATACCACAATGCATTTATATATAATATTTACATACAAATTACTATGTATAACAATAAACTTCTCTAACTGAAGACTAAGCATTATCAAGGCTTTGCAACAAGCTGTGCTAACAAGCTTTAGCCAAAGAGGCTTAAATGCTTCCCAATTTCTGCTATTTTACTTGAAATTGTCGTTTATTCTTATGCTAACCACAAAGAAAAATATAAATAAAGAAAAATAAATAAATAACTAGGCCACGTAGCCACAAGTGGAGCTGCTAAATGTAATGAAAGCTTAAAGCATAAATGATTTTTTTTAAATTATTTATATCAAGCATAAACGTAATAATAAATGACTATAATTAAAAAAAAAAAAATTAAATAAAACAAAATAAAATTAAAAAAAAAAATAAAATACAAAAATAATTAGAAAAAAATATAAGCAACAATAATATAATATATTAATTTATTATTAATTATAAAGAATAATAATTTTATGAAAAATTTAAAAATTAATAATATATTATTTTAGATATTTACCAATATAAATTAATAATAAATAGTATTAAAAATAAAATAATTTTATGAAAAATTTAAAAAATTAAAAACAATTTTTATTAGATATTTACCAATATAAATTAATAATAAATAGTATTAAAAAAAAAAAACCAAAATTTAAAAAAATTATAAATAATATTAAAAGCAATCAAACTTAAGCTATTTTGCTGCTTTGATTTTGCTTATTGAGAAAAACTCAAAATGCGCTTTTAAACCTATTGTAGTAGCAGAAGAATCAAGAGTTAATAAGTTAGAGCACAATCAAACAACAAAGAAGCTGGCATAGCAGCAACATTACATCTAAATCATATTTTAGCTTTCAAAGTTATTTAATGGAGTCAGCTGCAATCTTTGCAATCTTTTTAGCTTTTGCAGTTTCTATGTAAGCCCAACTGTAAAGCTTTCCCTTTAAATGAAAAACCAAATAAATGCTTAACTCTTGCTGTGTATTGGCCATAGTAAAGGCGCCACTCGAGCTGAATTTACAGTTCGTGCTATTCAAAGTTAGCACAACAGTTTGCAAAACTAATCAAAAACAGATTTGGTAATCTGTCTGTCCCACTGTCCCACTGGCTGACTGGCTGAATGGCTGAATAGCTGGCACCGCCTGCACCTGTCCTTTATTGCATACCTATGCTGTTGTAGTTTGAATTCTTTGTGTGTATGTGTGTGTGAAGGGCAATATGAGCTGATGGTAAATGTGTTACATTTTATTGGCAATGTCGCTCACTGACAGGTCAGCGATAGCGCGGAAATCGTGCATCACTTGTCAATGCCTGACAGAGCGACAACAACAACAACAACAACTGCCGTGGGGATGGCAACAACAGCAACAACAACAAAAAGGAAAACAAAATAAAAGAGAGAAAGAAGAAAACATGAATGCGAACACTTGTCTGCAGTGCAAACTGTTTGCCCCACAGCCGACTGCTGCTGTTGGCAATTTGTCAAGCAATCAACAAAGCCAGAAATTGCCCCCAGCCCGTTTGGATCATGGAGCCGTGAATGTGAGTGTGCATGTGTGTGTGTGTGTGTATGTTGGGTAGAGCCCCAAGGTGCTGCCGCTTGACGCTTGAGCTTTGCGAATGTTTGTTGCCAAATCATTGAAACAAATAAAAAGCAAAGTGCAAAAGAAAAACCGATCAAAGAGCAGACACATGTGTGTGTGTGTGTGTGTATGTGTGTGTAACTGCTGGCCCTCAAAAACAAGAACTGGAGCAACTACAGCCGTGCTGTGCGTGCCATCTATCGCCAGGCACGCCCTTTTTTTTATTTGCTGCTGCCGCTGCTGCTGCCTCCTTTGGGGGCTACAAAACGGTCTGTGAAATCGTCAAATAAAGCGACCCAGTTGCTGGCCCTGGAGCTGTGCACTTCTGCCGCAACTAGAGCAGCCATTGTTGCATGTGTTGTGCCCCAGCTTTTTGGGTTACATACACACGCACGCACACTCGCACACTCGCTCACTTCAGCTGTCACTGTCAATGTTGTAATAAAGAATTCTTGAAAACAACAAAGCAAACAAAAGCTTAGTTCTTAAATGAAAACAATTTTAATGCTGTGCTAGCTGCTTTTCTACTGTCTCTCTCTCTCTCTCCCTCCCTCTCTTTCTCTATTATGTACGTGTTGTCTCTCATTTTCTTTCTGCTTATTCGGGCCACATTAATATTTAGCTCAGCATCAGGCTCTCGTATATCAATATTTATGCATGTCAGGAGCCCAGGAGGATTCGAAGGACAGCTCGAAATCCAAGCGCGCACAACCGCATTTGCTGCAGCTCAATGCACGCAAACATTTCCATAATTCAGGCGAGGCAAAAACAAAAACACAAAAATAGAAGGAATACATATTGAAAATATGATATCCGATATGATAACATATGGCCTAAAAAAAAGTAGAATTGCATGGCCCATAGCTATGCACTGATTTTCTGAGAAAATGAAAACAAACGACACAAAAAAGGGAAAAAGAAAAACTGCGCATTGTTTGTGCAACTAAAATGTGGGCGAATATTTCAGGCGAATTTTCTCTCTTTTAATATGACTCTCAGAGCTGGGTTGGCTTCGAAATTCTGGTGCGTTAAAAAGCACATTATTTAAGAAACAAAATCCCAAATGAAAGCAAGAGACTTAACAGCATGTTGTCAAGGCTTAAAAGGGTTCGCCTAACCTGACATGGCTAAGATGCAAAGCAAACAAAAACTTTTAAAATTAGTCTGAGACAGGCCTAAGCTTGCTTAAAGTTGAGCTATTATCAACGAAGTTTGAGATGAAGGGGCTTCATAATCATTTTGTATTTATTATTTATTGCTATATATAATTTTTATTATTTTATTATATTTTATTTTTTGTGTTTATTACTATAAATAATTCTTTTTTTTATATATATACTATTTTATATTTTTTATGTAATTTTTATTAATTTTATTTATATATTTACGGTCTTTATATATTTAAATATGTATTTATTTATGTATATTGAATTAAACTCCTAAAAATAGTTAACAAAAATCAAATTTGATATATATACATATTTTTTCATATATATTTATTCAATTAAATATGATCAAATATTTATTTATTAATTAAGCTAAAGCTGACAGACTTTCCACGAACTTGCTACCAGCTATTGCTCGATTATATTTTCACCAGCGACAGACTTGACTTTGTGAAGAAGAAGAGCTTACATTTTTAAATGCCCAAATATTTAACAAATATTAGAAAAAATGCAAAATAAAAGAAGACTTTAACAAAAAAAAATACATATATTTAAATGTACATTTTATTCACACAACAAATCCCATACAAGCTTACATCCATTGCCTGAAACTCTGTCGAAAAAAAGGCAAGCGCCATTGGCAATTTGTCGAGACACAGGTGTTTTGCCCAGCTACGTGACGGCATTTGAAATATTGGCAGCAATTGCAGCAGTTGAAAATGTAGCCAGCTGTGCAGGCAGATAGCCAAAGGACAAATCTGCCTCTCTCTCACTCTCTCTCTCTCTCTCTCTATCTGTGACAATGAAACCTTTAAAGCAAAAAAAGAAAATGCAGTCAACAAATATTCAAAGCGTTGTCTGGCATTTACAGCAACCGGCGATTAGTTGGCCACTTTGGGGCAAATCAAGTTAATTGGGGCAGAGCAGAGGCAAAGGCAAAGGCAAAGGCAAAAAAAATGGGGAGCAGAGAGTCGTGTAAATTGAGCCCGTTCGATTGCCTAATTGCCGGGATATGCCAACCCGTTTAGCTACCCGGGGCGTATGCGTAATATGAGCTGCGGGGCGTATACGTAACGTGGCATAAGCTGTGTATTTCAATTGCGCTCAAATTGATGATTTTAATTGAAGCGAAACAAGCGCAAAAGCAATTGGAAAACCTCATTCGCTTAATGGCAGCTGCTGTGCAACAAAGAGTGGCACGTGGCACGTGGCACGTACAACACACACACACATGCACGCACACTTCAATATTTCTTCATCTCAAGCGTAATAATTTTAAATAAACTGAAGTCGGGCTGTCAGCAGCCGCGGCGCAAACCTTCCAGCGGGTCAAGGCCTGAAAGGGGCGCGTTTGGTAAATGCACATACATGCGCGCGTTGCCAAGCATAATTTAATAGTGCTGACACACACACACACACACACAGATAGGCGTGTACTGTGTGTGTGCCGCTGCAACAGAGCCATAAAGTTCACCTGTTACAAATGCAACGACACGTGGGCGTTGCTGTGGCCATGGCAGCCATAATAATCAGCACAAAAACTAATGGTCGCACACACACAGACACACATGCACACACACTTACAGCACACAGCTTACATGTGCTCTACACACACACATGCGAATCTTTGCCGCTGAGCCTGCACTTTCGCCTGCATGCACGTAAATTCCACATAATTCAAAGGCGGCGCCACCTTTTTGGCAATCTCAATACGGATACAGCGAGCAGCGGATGCGAGCGAGCGACTGCGAGCTGAGATTTGCGGCTGCGATAAAAGGGTGTAGAGCAGCGAGCCAGCAGAAGCAGTACGGGGTGAGCGAGCAGAACGGAAATAGAAATGAAAGAGAGCGCGCATATATAGAGTTGTGAAAATATTTGCTAGCATGTGCCTTAGGCAAATACACACACACGCGCACACACACATATATATGTTATATTCCATATGGATATACAAATATATTTATATATACATTTACGTAAAAAGCAACAAACGCCAAATCATTTCCTTCCTCACATTTGGCTGCCTTTAATCATATGAACTCGATGTGTGCATGGGGCAGGGAGCAACTGCAGAGGGGCGCAGGGAATTTGGTGTGCTTTCCAGCAGCTGCTCCTGCATGTCTGTCATAATTAGGAAACTTATACGAGACGCAACTCAGCTGCTAATGTGCCAGGGAAATTATGCTCATAAGCATTGGAAGACGAGAAAATGCAGAGACTTATTTTTTTGTTATGTAAACTTATGTGATTTGAGCTGCTATTAAAAAAGTGAGTTTAGGTTGAATACGTTTGTGGGAAAATAGGCGTGGCAGAAGTTTACATAATCTTAATCTGGATGATAATTTGAGGCAATTTCTATAGATTTCTCAGTAAATAATTTGCAGACGGAGCTGCCCAGCCTTATAAATAAATACCCAAATATAAACATCTATACAATAAAAAATTTAAACATTCATAAATAAAATATTACTATAAAACATGAAAAATAATACCAGACTTTTTTGTCCATTACGCAAGTCTTAGAAATATATTCAATTAATTTATAAATATTAACATATGCATAACAAACCAAAATACATTTTTATTAAATATTAAATATATTTTATATGTGTGAAAATATATATATATATATATATATATATATATATATATATATATATATATATA
>NW_022045876.1:830004-858893 GCF_001654015.2 Drosophila navojoa | reverse complement strand
TATATATATATATATATATATATATATATATATATATGTATATACATATATATATTTTTCATTATTTTATATATTTTTTTACTATCATAATAAATGCTTAATTAATAAGAAAATGTAATATATATGAATATAATATTTAATCTGTTTTATTCGTCTCAATTTATATGCAAATTTTGTTTTCTTTTGCTAACTAGAAAAGACACTGAAAAGTACTTAAACTAGACATGAGCCCCTCTACTTCATTATGCACATATTTTATATTCATTTGCTCTATATATAAACGCAGTTACTATTAATGTGATCTGCATGAAAATTTCTGTGAATTGTTAACAAAAATATAAATTTCCCCATGCGCAAATGTAATTGTAAAGCCAAAAGAAAATCATAGTTACAAATGCAAAGCATTCTGTCTCTCTTTCTCTCTCTCTCTCTTTTGTTGCAGGCTAATCTATTTACAGGGTATTTCCATAGCTCACTTTGCATCTGCTCCTCGTTTGCTCGGCAAGTGTGTTAGCTAAGAGCTGGTTATGCATTTATAATACTTATGTCAATCTGTGCGCGTTAAAGTCGTTTATGCGGCTTCAGTTAGCGGCGGCACAGCTCGAAGAGGGTTTTGGACTGGGGTGTTGATAGCAGTTGTGTGTGTGTGTGTGTGTGTGTGTGTGTGTGTGTGTGTGTGTGTGTAGGTTCCTGGATTGTGTGTGGGTTGCTTGGGGTGTCGCTTTCTTGCAAATCATGCAAATCCATTAAAGACAAGCAAAGAGTCAACTTACCTGAGCTGACAGGCACTTCAACTTTCCACTGCTTAGCTGGCGTATATGCAAATGATTTTCTGATTTACCTACTTCTACTTTTACTTTTCTCCCTTTGCTTTCTTCTTTTTCAATTCCGTTTTACTTGTCGTGCTCTTGTTGTTGTTGTTGGTGTTGCTTGTGAGCAACTTCTATTTTTGGGTATAAACTTTCTGAGCCGCAACATCGTTATGGTCTGCTGCTGCTAGGGACTCGCATTGGGCGGATGTTGATGACGTGCATAGTTGCCGCCTGGACCCTTTTTGGCTATCTGCTAACGAGCTGCTGGCCGAAGAACTTTGACAAGTGACTGCTGCACTTGCCTCTCCACCCCCTCCCTCTTTCTCTCCTTTCTCTCTCTCTCTTTTCTACATAATTATTAGGCTTAACAAACTCTTTGCGCAATTTATTTAAGCAATTAATTTAGCTGGGCTTGATTTCCGTTCTGTGTGTTTCGCGTCACTCTTGATGTTGCCTGAAAAGACAAGCGAAATGCAAAGACCAAAAAAAAAAAAAAAAAAAAAACAGAAAAAAAAAAAAAAAAAAAAAAAAAGCAAAAACCAAAAAAAAAAAAAAAAAAAATACAGAGAAAAGTAAAATAAAATTGAAATTTTCGAATGGGGAAAAAAAGGCAAACGCGCGGCTGAAACAAAATCCCGCTGACACAATTTCATTACAGAACTTGTCAGCAGAGAGCAGAAAAAACGAGGAGGAAGAGGAGGAGGCGGGGGAGCAGAAGCAGAGGCGTACGAGGACGAGGCGAATTTGCCTATAATTTGTCTCGGCAGCTCGCGCAACTCGAGCTGCAAAACTCGCGCAGAAATTGAAACTTTTCAAAAGCAATTGCTTGAATTTCAAGTGAAAACTTTCGGGTTTTGCCTTCCATTTTTTTTTTGGAGCTGCTGCTGCTGCTGCTGCTTCTTGGCCAACTTTTTGTACGCACACATACGCTTTAGATATTTTTGGGGTTTGTTGTGTGTGAGCGTGTGCGTGTGTGTGTGCTGTGTGTATTCTAAGTAATTGCGCGCTGAGGCAACTGGAGCAAACTGTCTGCGTTTTAAATGCCAACGAGCACATTGACGCCAAAATGCAAAGCTAAATGCCAAATGGCGTCGTATCCTTTTAGCAGCTGAGCCAGCAGCCAGCAAGCAGCAGCTCAGCTCCACCAACTCCTCCAGTTTCAGCTACATCTCCAGCTCCAGCAGAAGTCATCAGAATAAAGTATTGCATGTTGTTACAATTCTCAAAATTGAAATTATGTTGCATGCTACACGAGTTGGGGCAAAGACATATGCGGCACACTTTGTCTTGCAGCCTGTCGACGGCAAATGAACTTGCGTTTGCTTTTGTTTCTCTTACTTTCCGGCTACAGTGCGCCCTCGCTATGCGGATTATCAGACTTAACTACAGTTTTAGTTGGCTGACAGTTTCAAGTTTTCTTCTCTAAGGGCGTATTTAGCTTTAGATGTGAGATGGGCATTAAATGCAAGCCAAGCTGCTGCCAAAAAAAACTACAACAACAACAACAAAATGAAGCAAAATGAATATATATATTTTTGAAAGGGCTTAAAGAGTGAGCTGAGTTACAAAACTATAAACAGTTAGGTTAACGACGTATCAGCTATAGAACTGAATATTATATATATTTTTACATATACATCTTTTAACTGTCTGTTACTTTTTACTGTGCAAATAATTAATTTTCTAAGTTAAACTAAAAAAAGAATTCTATAATAATTTTAATATTCCTAAATATATATAAAAATATTTATATATATTCTATATACCTGTTCTTATAATCATATTTATAATTATATGTAATATTGTATATTTTTATTTTTTGGTAGCTTTCATGCATTATTATTTTCTTTTATTTTAATTTTAATTTTTTTAAAGTAAATATTTATTTCTTACGTTTTTATTTTATTTTTATATATTATTAAATCGCTTACATATTAACTTTGCTTTCTTGTCTATTTGTATTTATATTTACTTTTGTTGATTAACATTTTTATCGTATTTATATATTTTTTTTTCTACATATAATTTTGTTTAATATGTTTTTTTTTTACTTTTTTAATTTTTTTTTTATAAATTTATATTTGTATTTAATTTATTTCTATTTAATTTTTTTTTTTTTTTATTCATTTTTGGTTAGTGTTTTATATTTTATTATATTTTCAAAATAAAAATGATTTTTTATATCAATACTCTATTATTTTTTCAAAATTTATATTTGGTAAATAATAATTAGTTTAAGCTTTTTTAAATCATTATTAATATTGTTAATTTTTTAAATTATTTTATGTTATTCATTTGGTAAATTATTATCATCATTATCAAATATTGCCAAAGCATATAATACTTTCATTTACTTAATCACGCTTGCTCCATGCACAGTTGCACATGTCTACAGCATTTCACATTCATTACATGCCAAAAAAAAAAAAAAAAAAATACTTCTTGATTGCCCGCTTTGCATATTGCTGGCTGCTGCGCACAACTTTTGCCACATGTTCGACATTAGTGAGTTTGGATAAACTTGTTTTAAATGCATATTGCCTGGCTTTAATGCAGCAAGTGTTTTATTGGAGGCTTCGCTCTCCCAACAGGATTTCTCATTATATATATGTATGTATGTATGTGTGTATGTATGTGTATATGCAAGTGTAACTCGTCTTGTTACAGGCTACTGCTGCCGCTGTTGATGATGCTCGCGGGAGCGAGAGCTTTCCTGCTTAGCAGGTTTTCTAATGCGCCGAAACGGCTGCGCCCCATATCAAACGGAGGCGCGCTCCGTTTGGCGCATAAAGCCGGATTATGGTTTTAAGTGTAATTACAATTTACATGGCTTCCATTCTGTCAGCTACAGTCGGAGCGACAGCTACAGCTACAGCTACAGCTACACCGAGAGCTGAGAGCTGAGAGCTAAGGCAATGGCTACATATAGTCACACTCCAGTCTCCTGCTGCCCTGCCTCCTCGCTCTCACGCTCTTTATATTAAAAACTTAAATACGATAAGCGACACCCGACAACAGCAGCAGCAACGACAACAACAACAACAACAACAAATAACAGCCCTCATTTCCCAACCTCTGGCTGTTAAGTGAATAAAAAACCGCCAGCCGCTTTCACGGTCGTAATTAGAAACTTTTCTCTTTTTTTTTGTAGTTGGCAGCGCACAAAAAAGTTAGGAACATGACTTTTGAGGCATTAGCAAGAGCGCCACGGCGCACATTTTTACACCATGATGCGGTAATTAATTTTCCAGCATAGTTGCTGGGGGCAGCAGGAGACGGGCGTTGGGCGATGGGAGACGGAAGGCAGATAGCTTCAATTTCAGTCCGTACATGCTGCATTTAGCTGCCAAGGTTGCAATGGCAGTTAATAATGTGTGCTGTCCACCAAGCAGCACTGCGATTTATGCCCTTCATCTGAACAATGAGCTCAGTTTCATAAAAAAGTAAGAGTGCTACGAGTGCCACGAGTGCTGCACGTATGTGTGTGCGTGTGTGTGTGTGTGTGTGTTGCCATCCATCTCCATCTGTATGCTCGGGGTGAAACTGTGCTGCTATTAAAACTAGTGTGCAGCACTTAATTATGTTATGATATAATCTAACGTTAAATTTATTGTTTTGCATGTATTGTTTTAAATTAAAGAGAGAGAGAGAGAGAGAGAGAGAGAGCGCAGCAAAAAAATGTAATAAATTAGCCAAGCAAAAGGGGAATTAGATAAGAGCTAATAAGCAGTTCGTCTAGCTGTAAATTTCGTTTGGTTTTGTTTTAGATAAAGGTTTTTTAGTGGAATAATTTATAATATATTTTAATATTAATTTAGAATATATTGAAGTAAGTATTTTTCAGAGAAATGTAATCCTGTCTAGAATATATTTAATTCTTGAATATTTTTTATAAGAAAAACTAAATGTAGACGTAATTTTAATATTATTAAAATGTTTCTGGCAACATTTTATATGCGAAATATCACAGCATTCCAATAGCCGTCTCGACTTCAACAATCCTCAAGCGCCCTGATTTAATGCTTCTAGGTATTCTTCATTACGGGTTGCTACGGCGGCTACGGCTTTCTTCAGCTCATGCCAAGCTCTGTCTGCGTGTTTGTGGGCTTGAAAATAAAAGGAGTGTGCTTAAGCTTATGCGAAATAATACAATTTAAAGAATACCGAATTTGCAAAAAATCTTCAAATAATATAATAAATAATTTTTTCAAAAAAAAGATAAAAAGAAAAAAATCTATAAGTTAAGGTTAGCAAATCATTTCCGAGCTACGAAATTCTACTCTTTTTTTTTATATTTAATATATTTCGCATAATTTACATTTAACATATTAGATAAAAAAGAGTTAAATTGCCAAGCTCATAAATAATAATAAAAGCAATGAAAAAATCAAAATAATAATAATCCAAAAAATCACACAAATAAATTCCGGTTATATATTCCACCAAAAAAAGAAGAGGAAAAATTCTAAAAGCACAGTTAATGTAGCTTCAAAATCAGTTTAACAAACAAAATTCGAGGCAGAAATTTTACGTGCTAAATCAAATATATATATGTATATGGGATGTTATTGAAGTCTAATATATTTTTATGTAAATTGGCTAAATATATGCCAGCACAATGAAATTATTTAATTAATTTTCCAAGGGCGACCGCTTAATTAAATGAATCGATTAATTGCGGTTTTGCGATGTTTACATAGAATATTTTGTATTTTTTGAGTGCATATGATGAATGTGTTTTAGGTTTAACGCGCTTTTTCCGCAAATTAAACACGCCCACAAATTTTTTGTGTGATCTATGAAAGCGTGTTTAGGGGTAGGACGGTCGATGGCGGGGCTTTTGCGGTTTATGCGCTTGTCTTTGGTATTAAATTTGAAATTTATAGGCAGCGCGAAGCCTACAGCTACTGCTAATGGCTAACACACAGAAAGAGAGAGAGAGAGAGGGAGTGTGTGTGTGTGTGTGATACATGTATGTAGGGCTTTACTTAATTACCGTTGATAATTTACACTTTCGCTGGCAGCGCGCTTTAACTTTAGCCCATTTGGCTGCACATTTGTGCGCTCTACATAAATTAAAGTTTAAAGCGCAGTAAATTTAGATGGCATACGCCCAGACTCTAAGCGAGCCACGCCCACTACCCACACACACACACACGCACACATAAACAGAAATTGTAACTAAAAAGCAAATGCGAAGCGGGTAGAAAAGGAGAGTAGGCAGAGGCAGCACTCTGGTTGAAGCATTTGAATATACATATACATATACATGCTGTATATGTGTGTATGTGTGTGTGTGTGTATCTGTGCAGCTGCGTAGGAAGACCTTGCGTAACAATTTGGATTACGCTTGAAGTAGTTGACAGTTTGGAGGCTGTTTGCCATTGCTGCCTCGACGATGCGGAGGAGCGAAGCGTGTGACAAGCTAATTTATGAAAATTGCTCTCGAAATTATTGGTAAAGAGCCGCAGGCTGGCTGGCTGGCTGGCTGGCTGGCTGGAAAGGGTGCACTGACTGCATGACTAACTGACCCACTGACAAACTGACAAACTGAGTGACGCAATTCCAGAGGCCCGACTGCTGCTGCTGCTGCTGTTGCTGCTGCGGCTCTGTTAATGAGCTAAAAACATATTGAAAGGCTCTCTTTGTGGCGCCCCAAAGTATGCAAATGTAGACGCTGCGTCTGCGTGTGTGTGAGTGCCGCTGTCTGTGTGAAAGTGGAAAATGAAAAATGGAAAGTAAGGGGGTAAGCAGTGGAGAAAAGTTGAGTTGTGGCAAGTGCCCAACAAGTGTAATTTATGGCTGACTTCTTCAATTTCAGCCCATAAAAAGAAAAGCCACAAATTATAAGCAAATACATGCATAATAAACATCTCTATATATAATGAATACAATGCAGATAAATTTAGATGGAAAAAGGCAGAAAGAAATCAAATTACAGCGACTTTTATTGACAGTGATCGATGAGCAGTTACCCCGTAAAGGGGTTAATTGTGAAGTCTCTATAGAAAAAAACTATACAGTATTTTAGCATTAATAAATGTGAAAATTTTTTTAAAATAAAAAAAATAAATATAATGATGAAATAAAAATTTAAAAAATACCAAATATCTTCTAAAAATTAATATACTAAAAAATTAAATAAAATAATAATAATGAAAAATAAAATAAAAATGAATCAACGAAATATCTGCAGAAAATGTATATGAATAACAAATTATAAATTAAAATACAAACAAAAATTGAGTAAAAATTAAATTAATAATCGTTTAAGCTCAATCAAAAGCTTAACTAAGAAATTTAAAAATCTTCTCTGATTTTTTAATAAATTATGAGAAATGCATGAAAATACCATTAACGATTTTATGAATGTATTTTGACCAGAGAAAATTGAATAAATCAAAGACTAAGAAAAAAAAAAAATTCATGAGCATCGCAAAAGGTTAACCTTGACTTATTCTTATTCCATGTGCATGTACCTTAAAGTAACACATATATCTGGCTTATACGAATTCTTTTATCAGCAGCTGTTATAGTGTCCCTTGGAGTGTTCACTGCAAATAAATATTTCGGTCAGATCGGGAGCATATGTACTTTATGGAATTGCAGATGTCTCTGGGCTGTCGCACATATATTTGCAGCACTTTATGATACCCTTTCCGCGCATTATTTATGCATACAGGGTATAATAAAGGCACGACAAACGAAAAGGGAAAAAATTAAAGAACCATAACAAGTTGAACAAGCGCAAGCGAATTTCGTCGTCGTCTCTTGGCCCGGCTATGTTATTTGTTGCCTTTAATCTTTGTTTGCAGGAGGCGCAGGGGGCTGGGGGCAGGGGGCGGTGGCTCGAGAAATTTACGCGATTTCAGTTGCGCTTACAAAAGATTTGAGCGCAGCTCAAGGACAACAAATGATAACGGTTAACACACAGCGCCAGCAGCAACTTCGACAGAGCCACAGCAATGCCTCCTAATGATACTGTCAACAAAAGCCAAAAGGGTCCAAGCGGGGGCGTAGGCACTAAGCCGCTATATGGGCGGGGGGGGGGGACGACCCAAAAAAAAAAAAAAAAAACAAAAATAAAATTATATATATACAAAAAATACGAACGAAGAAGAAAGACAAGAGGAGCAGCGACAAGAATATGATGATGACAGCAAAGACTGCGACTGCGACTGCGACAACAAATTTTTGCCATTAGATACTGTAAGCGAGCATGTATTGTTAAGAGTATCTTCTGGTTCTTTGGGGCATGTGGCGAATGTAGAGAGAGAGAGAGAGAGAGGGAGAGAGGGGTGGCTGAGGCCAGATACCGCATAAGACAAACACGCAAGCCGCAACCCCACAGCAAAAGGCAGCTCCTCAGTTCCTCAGTTTCGAGCACTCGGCGCAAAAATCTACGTTCATTTGCATTTATTCACTTGACTTTGCTTTAACAATGAGGTAACTGAGGACTTGGTGAGATTGTGAGTGTGTATATATGTATGTGTGTGTGTGTGTGTGTGTGCGTGTTTGTACTTTTGTTTTCCATACACGCGCCAGCCGCATAGATTGAATATTTCCTGCCTGACTCGCAGATTTGTTCGCATGCCGCGAATAGAATCATAGAATAATAATTCTAGAGAGTGTGAGTGACTATAATATACCCTCTAGCCAAATTGTAATGGCTATGGGGGCAATGAAGAAATTATAATGAAATTTTGGTACTTGTAAAGGATGGAGATGGAGGAATTGGCATTGGGCCAGTGAGTGTGGGTGACTATTGGCATACCCTATATATTTATATTATAAATATAATGAAATATTTTTGTTTGTTTTAATATGCAGTAATATTTATGTAAGGTGGGAGTGACTATAATGATACTCTATCATTTATTGCAATATTTCTGACATTTTTAATAAATTTTATAGAGAATTCAACATCCCGAGTTTCCTGAGCTAATCTTAAGAAAAAAAGGGTATGGGAGTAAGCGAAGTCTCGAGTAGAATGAAAATGTCAACACCCACATTTAGCTCTTGTTACACACGCCCCCACAGGCACAGCATGCCTTGCCTAGCTCACTTTACGGTATTTGGCATATCAAACATCATGTTTGTATGTCTTCATTTTTTTTTTCACCCTGCTTCTTCTTCTTCTTATTGCCTAGCCTAACATGCTTTTCATAAATTTATGCACACAAAAAATGTTTGTGCGTAGATCTGGGCTTAGTCAATGGGGGCGTGGCAATGGCAACGCAAATAGAATTGCAAGCGAGTAAATTTGAAAATAGAATTTAATTCGCAATGCCTGCAGCTTTGTATGTGCGTATGAGTGTGTGTGTGTGTGTCAGTCTGCGTGTGTGTGTGCGTGCGTGTGTATACATTGCAGTTAAAAACTCAAAAGTGGAAAACTTTGTTGCTTAACTCAGTTAATGCCAAACTTGGCCACACCACGCCCCAAACTGGGGGCCGGCCCAGAGCTCTCCTGAGGGCAATATTATGAGCCATGAGCCAGACTTGAAAAATGCTATATATGTTGTCTCACTCTCTCTCTCTCTCTCTCTCCTTTCTCCTCCCACTCACTCTGTCTCTTGCACACTGATTTACTGGAATCTATCGTATCGTCAACAGATTTATTGATCGAAAATTGTTTTGTGTGTGCGCTGAAGCGTATAAATTACTTTTGGGCATTTTGTGACAGGCCTTCATTAGGAATTTTGTGGCTTAATTATCATAATTCATAATGAATGCGGCAAATCAATAAATTTATGACAGTCCACTTTGTTAATAACAATAAATACTTGGGCTGCATATACAGAAGTGTGGGCGTGGCTGCTGATTTTGACGTTATTTATGGCTTAAGGAAATGCAACGAAAAATGTGGAAAACTACATTTTCTTATAGCGAAAAATTCTGGGAAAATATGTGATTAAATTATGGCAAATATAAGCAATATTTAAGAATATTTTGCTGCATATAAATATACAAACATAAACTCTAGGCCTATTGAAAAAATCAACAACATAAATATTAAATCCAGAAAACTCTGGAGCTGAATAATAAATTTCCTATTGCATAGCAAATAATATAAATATTGTAAATATATTCAGCAAGACTTTAATTCGACTTAAATATACCCTAGCCACTGAGCAGTGCTGCCTTACCAAAATTCATTTCTAAGCTAGACCTAGCTCCTGCTGCTGATCCAGAATATTTCTAATTTATAGGCTCTGTCCAGCCTCCTGTATTTTCGCAAATTTCCATTTTTAGCATATGAAAATATCTCGAGGAAAACTGCATATATGAATAGTGAAAATTTCACAGTCTTTAAGAATACAAATACAATATATATATATATATATAGATAAAATCAACAACTTTACTGAACTCTACTCAGGCCAAGCTTCGTTTGCTTTACATGCATATGTGGAGGCTAAAAGCATGAATTGATTCCAGATGTAAGACACTCGGTTGGAGCATGACGTTGCCAAACAATTGGAACGAAATCACCTGCCAGCTATTCGTGTTGCAACATGCGAGTCCAACTTGCAACATGGACTGCTTGCTCCTGCTGCTCCTGCTGTCTGCTGCTGCTGCTGCTCAAACAGAGAACTGTGAATATTTGAACAATGGAAATGTTTGCTTTCCCAGTCGAATCAGACAAGCGCTCAGCTCAGCTCTCGGGGCTAACCGGGTTGATGAGTTTCTTTATGCCAGATTGACTCGGTACGCTATAGATGCGACTCTGACCACAAGCGACTAATCAAATATGCTCTGCAAACACATGCCACTCGACTTTGGCAAGTTGTAATGCGCATGCAAAGGAGTTGCGCATATGCCAAAATTGATTAGTGCAACGGAAACTGTTGCAATTAGCCTGTCTGCAGACGGGGCACAGTTTTCAGCAAAATGTTGTCCAGACACGAAAGCCAACGGAGCCAACGAAGCCAACTGCCAACTGCCAACTGCCAACTGCCAGCTGGCAACTGCAGCTCAATTCTTACATAAATTGTTGCACTGCGAACTTAATGGCCGGAAATCATGCAAAGTGCAGCGCGGCGCCAGTTGCTGCAACAACAAAATTAAAGTCAATTTGTTTAGATAATAGCTATAAACACAGCAAGACTCAGGGTGAGAGAGAGGCACAAAGAGTGCTGCAAGTGGCGGCGAAACTTCTGCAAAGAAGGTTAACTTAAATTACGTATACGCAGCGTGCGCATGCAGAAAATTTTTTAGCAAAAATTTTTGTTTGGCAGAATTTGCCATTGCTACCAACTGCTGTTGCCTGTTGCCTACTATTGTAGTTAGCAGTCAAGTGATAGCCTCAAACGTTAACAACAATGCCACCTGTTTAGTGCTGGGATTTGACATCTTTGAAAGCCACAAACTGCATTCAGATGCAGGCAAGCATTTGCATGCAATTTTCTAGCTGTCTGCCTGTTGCCTGGTTGTTTCTGCTAACCCAATTGTTAACCGATTTTTGTGCCATAGACAGGGAGTATTATACTCTTTGGTTTATATGTGCAGCAGACCAACGGGAGTATAGGTCAGGCGCGTGAATGCAGTTTGTATTATAATAAATGTATAAAATGGGCGAGCAGAGATTTTAATTTCATTAGGTATATAAAAGAAGAAATAAACAGAAATACAAATATATAAAATAAGAAACAATGCAAAAAAAAGAAATCCATAAAAAATCCATTGAATGAGAACAATAAATAATGAAAAAAATAAAATAAATAAATAAATAAATTATATACGAATAACATATTAATAAAAAAAACTAATAGGCCTTTTATATTAAAAAAAAAACAAGAAGAAATAAATAAAAATTAAATATAATAAATAAAAATATATATATAATAGAATAAAAAATAACAATAAAAATAAATAAAAATAATAATAATTAAAAATAATAATAATTAAAAATAATAATAATTAAAAATAACATTAATAAAAAATAAATAATAATAAAAAAATAATAATAAATAAATAATAAACAATAAATAATAACAGTTAACAATAGCTTCAAAATAAACTAGCTAAAATACGCATAAAATAAAAGGCTTTTAATAGTACATAAACATGTACAGTCAAACATGTATATAAAATAAATTGTAATATCAAATAAATTCATTTAAATTTATTCACAAATTCTTATAAACTGATTAAAATACATTGTTAAGCTTAAGACAACAAAATCTATATGTATAAATACACTCCAACTGCAAGGCACGACTGCAGCTGGCTCGCCTTTTATAGGGCTCAAGGCACTCGACGATGAGCAGCTCGATTGAGAAGAGAGTTGTGAGTCAGAAAGCCTTGAGCTTAGAGTAGCTGGAATATAGGGAATGGAATGGGACAGAGTGGACTGTAATGGAATTGAGTGGAATGGAGATGGATATGGAGATTTGGGCATATATAGAGAACATAGATTGAGTTTAAATCAAGTTTGTTTGTCATGCTGATCAAGATTATATATATAATTATATATATAATGCCATCAATTATTCTATGCTGAGAATCACCTAGTCAATCACGATGCCACTGACAGCCCTCCGCACCGCAGCAGCTGCAATATTTTGTGGCAGCACAAATTCTTGATTCAAGCCAAACAATTGCGGTCTGTGCGACTGCAGCGACTGCAAGCTGCGTTGCCTGGCAACACCTCGGCAGCCGAGCCCCATTAAAAATGCTGTAAATGCAAACTATGAACACACGCACACCTGAGCGCTTGTTTTGCCCTCCCTTCATCACTTCAACCACAATAAATTGCCAAAATATACTCAAAATATAAACCGCAATTTGATTTGTTTGCTGCGTCTGGGTTTTATCATCCGTCAGCAAATCAACTAAAAATGAAAAATGAAAAATGAAAAATACAAAAGAAATAAGAAATAAAAAATGAAAATGAAAAAGAAAAACATTTCAGAACACTTTCGTCTGCTGCCAAAGTCAATTGGTCTTTGGGTTTGGTGTGTGGAAATGTCAATGGCATAAAACGGATAAAGGCCAAACACTGTCAGAGCTGTTTCCTCTTCTTCAACTCTCTAGCTCTATCTCGCTCTACCACACATTCTCTCTGTGTCTCTCTAGTCGCCCCTAATATAAAATGTGACATTTCACATTGCCGCCGCATGAAAATGTTAAGAAGCAACAACAACAACAACAACAACATAAAAGACAGGACGAGATTTACCCAATCTCAATGCTCGGCGCCACATTTCAAATGCGAACTGCGGAATGGAAATGGCCAGTGGATGCTGATGCTGATGAAGAAGAAGAAGAATAAGCAGAATGAGCTGGGGGACAGAGCAATAGGAAATGGTAAATGGGCAAAGGGAATCGATCAATGGCATTCGTTTAGCTGTCCTTTCGGCCGCAAATAAATTGAACTTAAATAGGTGACGTCAAGGACATTTTAACCTAATATGCGCCCAGGACGTAGCCAGAGGTAAGCAGTGCGCTAAAAGCTGCAGAATAGCAGAAGTCTAGATACCCTGCAGTTGCAGTGGAAATGGAAAGAAATGAAACTCATTTTAATCAAGAAAATATATATGTATAGGCATTTCCGATATTACAATACTCTATTGCTCATTTCCACATCTCACAATTCAATTTTATACACTTAATACTATCTCATTATGCTAAGCAACAATTTAGCTACTTTGGCTGCTCTGCAGTGCTCGGCGCCTTTGTTGTCAAATGGCAAATCTATTATAATGAAATGGACATGGCTATAAAGGGAAAGCGAACCTATTCTATATGCTCTACAGAAAACCCATTACAGTCAAAGCAAATTTATTTAACAGAAAATGCTTCAAAACGGCCAAATCGATTAGAAAGGGACATTCAATGGCAGCCACTACGTGTGAGTGTATGTACTGAAGATACCCTGGCACCTGCTACTAAGTGGGTGTCGAGGGGGAAATTCTTGACGAGTCCTAGATGCCCTAGAGAGAGGGGCTCCCTTAGTAGCAGTCTTAGTATATTATAAATGAATTTAATTCTTAAATAGTTTGTCTACTTGGCATATTAGATACTCTACAAAATGGGTTTGCTATTATTAAACTTAAAGCCTAGCCCTTAGACCTTCAGCTAGCGCATTCAGCGGCTTGCTATTCCCTCCTCTGTTTGCCTTTGATTATGACTCGAGTCCCCACAGAAGAGCCACCAAATTTGCCACATCCTGCGCAGCAGCTGATATCGACTGCGACGCGACGTCGCCTCTCTAAGTGTGTGTGGGTGTGTCAAGTGTGTGTCTGGGAACTGGGCTCAAATTAAGTGGACTGGCCAAAGAAAAAAAAGTTGAAGAAGAGGAAAATTCCAAACTGTCGGAGCGTTTGCTGAATTTTTTGTTCCTGTTTTTTCTGTATTTTTTTTATTATTTTTATTTTTTTTTGTTTTTGCTTTTAATAATATTTTTTTACTTTGATGCTGAGGCCACTTTGGTCAACATTTGCTCAAGACTTTGCCTAAATCTTTGTCTGTGCTCACACTCACACTCGCTTTAGCTCTCATTCTCTCTCTCTCTCTCTCTCTCATTCACTCTCCCTCTCTGTCTGTTGCTCTAGCTCTTTTCCATTTGGCCGCGCTCCCTCTCTCTCGCTCTGTTTATGCGTCGCATTACGGAAGTTGACAATTTAATTTTATGTACTGAAGGACTCGCCGGATCTGACCGGATCCTGGCCCATAGTTGCTCTGGCCCGTATAGCATTCTGACAGACAGATACTAAACATTTATTGAAGTCACAGCCGTTTGGCATTGCTGCTGCTTGAGCTGCCCTTTTTCTTTCGCTGCTGCTGCTGTTGTTGTTGTTGCTGCTGGTGGTGCTGGCCCCGAGGTCGACTATTCAAAGTGCTTAGTCAAGCAGACATTCACTGTATTCACTTGGTATTCGTAATCGTATTCTAATTTGCACGTGCTTGCAATTTGGCACAAAATCCAAACGCATTGCCAAATGCCTCTAATGTGTGCCTCCATGTATGTGTGTGTGTGTGTGTGTGCCTTTTGTGTGTGTGGGTGGTGTAAGGTATAAATCTTCATTAGGCTCAAACTCAAACTCAAACTGAGGCACAAGCTGGCGGCATTCACATGCCCTCCGCGCAGTCAGTCATACACAGAGATTCACTCATGCCACTTGCCACATGACGCACTTAACTTATGCTCTTTATATATTTTGCGCTTTTGCTGACTTTTCCATCTGATTTCACACACACACACAGCGAGAGACCGAGAGTCTCCCTCTTTCGCTTGCTCCGCTTCCCCTCTCTGTCACAGCAGAAATGTGAGCACAGCTCAACGGCTTTACAGATATAAAGAAAAAAAGAAAGAAAAATCAGCTGTAGCATATTTGTACCTTATTTATTTTGCTTCGCATAATTTATTAATGTTGCGCATACTTTTCTTCAATTTTTCCCCCTCGCCCAGCCTTGCCTTGGCCCTTGATACTGCCTACTCACATAAATATTGATGGGTATATTGAATGCAGGAAAACGTATTAAATAAGTTTTCATTGCGAAAATCAATTGGAATTTTTAATCATTTTCAATGAATGTCTTTATGAATCAATAATGTTGACTTACGCAGCTAAAAGCTTTGCTTGCGACTTACTAAAAGCTGCTAAAAGCTTTAAACTCAGCTTTAAAGAGACCTATATATATCTATCACTAATATATCTAGCTATCTATATATCACATGGCGTAATTCAATCATTTTATTTATTTAACACTTCAAGAGCTTTCATGAGCTTTGTTGTTCTTTCATTTCGTAGATTAATCTAGGGGCCAAGTGTCAATGCCAGCCACTGTCTATAGCAGGACAGACATTAGTTCATCAAGCTGTTTCGTCTACCATTTGCTTATTCATCTCTCTCTCTCTCTCACACACACACACACTTTCTCTATGTGCCTGTAAGTCTCTATAAATATATAAGTAGACGCTGACAATTTCGCCCCATCGAGCAGGCTTCAGCGCCGAGGCGTCATTTATTGACAAAAAGGAATAAAAAAGAAAAGAAAGCGAATGCTGATGCCTCATTTGATGAAGTGGCATAAAAATCAGAATTTGATACTTACGACAGCCCCAAAAGTTGCCAAAAATAGAAATTGAGTGATGAATTGGTGAAAGGCGAGAAAAAAGTAAATACATATACATATATATTTAGACATATATGTATGAATTAAAGTAATTGAATCACTTGGCTTATTGTTGGGATTTGTGAAATGCTCGCATAGATCTGGCATTAAGTAAGGCTAGCTATAAGATGCTAACTATGCAGGGCATTTGGCTGAGGCACACTTAAGTTGCGATGTGTTTGTGCAGGTTTGTGTAAAAAATATTAATAAACAGCTGAGGAGCTCACACATAATTATTGAATGATATAATCAAAGACAAGAAGTATAATAAAGCAAATCAAAAAATTTAAATACCTTTAAAAATTAAAAAATAAATATATAGAAATAAATTTTTATAATAACAAAAAATGTTAAAATATTAAAGTCAAATAAAAATTAATAAAAAATAAATAAAAAATTAAGAAAATAAAAAAAATAAAATAAAAAATGTTGTCCAGAATATTTATATATCTAAAAACATATTATAATAAATTTAATAAAACATAATATATAATTGCAATGCTATAAATCTAAAAGAAAAAATGAAATTTAAAGAAAAATTACAATAAAAAAATATATATATATATATTATTATTTAATTATAAATACACACAGAAATGTTTTACTTTATTTGCATAAAATGTGCACAAAGATAAGAAAATAATTTACTTTGGCCAACTTACCTGGCAGATTTTAATTTAGAAGCACGCAAACTTTGGTAAGAATTAAATTGGAAGATGCCTACAGCATGAAAGAGAATAATAATATTAATAAAAAATAAAAATAAAAAACCAACAAAGTTTCGCCATAAGTTTGTGCAGCAAACAGAAAATATTATTATATATGGCTTACTGCATACTCGCAGGTATTAATTAAATTTTTGGCTGCCTCAAAAGTGCTGCTAATTAGTGTAGCGACCTGCCTTCAACTGCCACGCCCTCGCTTTCAAAAATTGTGTAAATATTATTGCAGACATTTCAAAAGAAGCAGCAGCAACAGCAGAAGAGGAAGAGGAATAAACACAACAACAATTTGAACTATGCGCAAATTTCTTGCCAGCCAAATGGTGAGAGAATTCGAAGAGAGTTTTCTCGATTTGGTGCAATAGTCAAAGTTGAGCACTTAGACACGCATTGAAATAAAATAAATAAAATTACAAGAAACGTGGCCAGCTTTGGCCAGCTGTGCGCCCATTGTGGCTGGGTTGCCTAGCCTTCTGTTGGAGGGGAGGGGGGGGACGCGCCTGAGACTTGGGGCTGCCATTTGGCAGATAGAAAGCCAATTTTATGACTCAACTTAAATAGGCACTTTACTTTACTCTTAATGCCCTTTTATGGGGCGCGCAGTTAGTGGGCCTCGTTGGGGCAGCTGTTAGTTTTCTGGGGGCGTGGGCGGCGCTGGAAGAGTGCGCCCCATTAATGATTGTTAGGATCGCTGGCAGCGGTGACGCTTTATTGTTAAATAAATGGCAAATAGTCGGTCCGGGCTTGTCTAGCGACTGCAACTGCCACACGACGCACTTATCTGGATTTTACACTACACCCAAACAGCTTCGTGTTGTTGTTGTCCATTGTGTCTGTCCTTCTTCTTATTCTTCTTCTTCTCTTGTTTTTTTGGCCATTAATGTTAACGCGTTCAATAAAAATTATGACAGTCGCAAAGTTAAACGCTCTGGCGGACATTCGACGCTGTGCGTGTGGGCGTGCCACAATTAAACTCTGCCACTTTCTGCGGTGGCAATGAAAATGTTACAATGCCAAATGCGAATGTAAAAAGCACATATAATTTATATTTGTGTGTGTGTGTGGGTGTATCGGTGTAATATCTATCATTACAGACTCTCAATCTGCCTGAAATTAAATAAGGGTAGTATACGCATATTCATATAATGTGCATCGGTGGCATATAACAAATTTATGCTTAGAGCTTGTATAATATATATAAATATATATATGATTATTTACTATATGTATATATAGCAGATAGACCCTCAAGTTACTCACTTTTGTAAGTCAAAAATCAAAAAGCAAACCAAACCTGAGTCTGCTTTGAAAAAAGTTTGATTTGAAAATAAAGGAAAAGTTGAGAGCGAACCGCAGCTGCCAGACATAAAAGTTTGATTGATTTTCCATAGAAAGCAGAAGTGCATAATATGTAATGTAAAAATAGATATAGAAAATAAAAATATTAAAAAAAAAAATATATATATATATATATATAATATATTTATACATTTAATGTTCAAGATTATTTTTTAAAATTATTTTTTATTTATTTTTATTATCATATTTATATTTATTTTTATCATATTATCATATTATTTACAATGTTATATACCTTATATATATATTTATAAAATATTTTCCTTATGAATTTCTCTCCTCAATTTTACTTCCACATTATATGCATATATTTACATTTCAGTTCAGCTTATGTAAAAGTTGATTTTTGTTATTTTATTCATTATATCCATTCAACTATTGTGCCCCGGCCATATTTTGATAATTTTATGCATATTTAGCCCGCGCTATGCTTGTTATCTGATTTCATATACAAAAATAACAAATTGTGTAAAATTGATGTGCGTGCAATTATATATTTATTTTATATGCTACACACAATCCATATAAAATATATGTATATGTGTGCGTATATGCTTAGCATATTTATCAATTAAAAACAAAAATGGGCTTCCATTAAAATTGCAGCCTGCGGCTAAAAATCAAATTAAATTTGGCTAATTTGCCCATGAAATGCAATCAAATATATTATATAAAAAATATATAAAAATATATATATTTTTAATTAAATTATATTATAAATGAAAGTCATCATTGAAGAGATTTTCTGTGCATATTACGCATACGCACCGCATGAAATAGCTGAAATTATTACCAGAATATAGCCACACACACACACATACACACACACACAGATACACACATACACACATGACAAATCATTGTTTTAAACAGACATCATCACAAACAAGACGCAACTTTTGATTAAAATGTCATGACATACACATACACGCACATACACACACACACACATACACATTCACCCGCTGACAGCCTAAACAAATGCTTGCCTTGCTGCTTGCATATGCAAAAGTTTCGCGAATGCCGCAGCGGTAATAATCACACACGTAAGCACACACACACAAACATACACACACACACATTCAGCTGCACGTGCATGTTGTGCAGCCAAGGCAATTTGTTGCTGTTGTTGTTGCCCTTTGCGCAAAATGTTTGTGGCGCCGTTTGCTGCTGCTGCTGCTGCTGCAGTTGGGATTCTCTTGCACCTCACTGAGTTGACAATGCGCAGCGCTTGTAAATCCACAAAGAACCACAACGTACCATAGCAACAACAACAACAGCAACAGCAACAATAACAACAGCAGCGAAAGCAAGAGCCGCCGCATCAGCTACTCGTTGTGAAAAATTCAATTACAAAGTCGTCCAACTGCAGCCAAGGAATGCAAAATAAAAAATATAACAAAACAAAAAAATAAAATAGAATAGAAGACGATGTTACGGAGGCAAACAGTGAATGATTAAATACTCTAAGGCTATGTTCTGATTGAAGAAAAAGGCAACGGAAAGGAAAACGGGAACAGGCGAGACAGAATAAGAATAAGAAAAAAATATATATAAAATAAATATATGAAACTACATAAAATGCTCTGAGCTTTTGAGCTTAAATTTAGAGCAATATTCCTATGATATATTTAGGAAATATATAATATACGAAGAAATGTGTAAATTCCAAGACAAAAAAAAAATAAATAAATAAAATAAAATAAAATAAAATAAATAAATAAATAAAAATGAATCTTAAATAAATATATAAATATATTTTATCAATCCCAAACATTTTGGTGCGTTTATTATTTTTATAAATTTGTATCCGTATAGGAAAGCTAAAATATACATATATAAATATAATAAATATATAAGTAAGAATATAATGTTCTAAAAATTAGAATTTTTATTAAAGTGGAATGAAATATAATATGTGTATAATATACATACAGTAAATTAAAATAATAATTTAATAATATAATTAATTTTTAATTTTAATAATATCTTATAATTTTAATTTTAATCTGGTAAGCTTTTGTATGATACTAAAAATCTAAAAGACAACAAAGATGTAGCCCATATGGTTTATTAAATTCTGGTTTATTAAATTCCAATAGGACCATATATATTTCATGAGTTCATCCGATTCAGCTTAGGAAAATTTAATATGCACAGTCGAAGCAGAGTCATAACGACTTCGGACCATCGTTAAGGCATTACACACACAGTTCGCAACAAAATTATAATGCAGCGCGTTAGAGTATAGACAAAACTTTTTTATGGCATTTGCAGCAAATGCAAATGTTGAAGCAACAACAACAGCAACAGCGGCAGTCAGTTGTGTGTGTGTGTATACTGTGCGGTCGTCATTTTGTTCCAGCTGAAATGGGGGGAAAAAAAGAAGAAAAACTAGAACTGCGAACTACAAAAGTAGAAAACGGCAACGGGCGATGGGCAATGGGCAACTGGCAGCTGGCAAATGTTAGCCGAATTCTGTAAGCAGTCACGTGCGAACGTGACAAAAATGCCACGATGATGCGCCAAGCTCTCTGGACAAGTTTTTCCCAGAGCCGTTACCAATGGCCATAAGCAGACACAACAACAAAAACAGAGAATGAGATGGAGCAGGAGACGGCGATGGATATGGCAATGGAGACGAATGCAAAGCTACAAATGCTTGACTCGCATTGTACTCACGCAGCAGCTGTGTGTGTGTGTGTGTGTCTGTGTTCATATTACACTGTTTTCGTACGTAACACGGCTTTTGGCCGAGGTTGCGCCACAACATTGCAGAGAGTACCGCAAATGCGATATAGTTTGTAAGAGTTTCGTGGGTGATGTCATGGCCGAGGCATTGCGCATTCAAATGCGAAACTCCTGAAAATAACTGTGAATTATGCGCACAAATAGATTGTCAATTGATGCATCAGCTGCATCATATGTCATCAGCAGCAGCAACAGCAATAGCAGCAACAGCAGCAACAGCAACAGCAACAGCAACATCAGCAGCAACTGCTGGCACTCTAATGCCAAACCATTGACAATGCTTTATCTATGTATGTGTCTCTGGTTCGCCCTCAACATGACAGATTTGTCTGTGCTAGAGCTTAGCATATTTTTGAGTATTTATCCAGATTTTTTGCTAAACATTTTGATGCAAACTTTGTGCAAATATTTGATTTTTATTGATTCAGCGCTGGCTGATGAAGTTTATCTGAAATTTGAGCTATGTTTGCTGCTTTATTTATATATCTAGATATCATATTCACAAAGCATACTGGCAATCAATATGAATTGTTAATCAAAATTATTTTCAATTAAATTTAATAATTATGTAATTTGATCGAGGGTAATTGGATAGAGATTTAACTGAAGCTAGTCAATGTTATAGTAGGGAGTGACTGATGGCTGCGTCAATCATTCCAAGCTTACGACACATGACATGTATATTATATCTATACACACACATACACTAGCACACATAAGCACGCGCCGCTTATGAGCTTCACTTTGCAGAGCTGATTGTTGCATAATTTTTGTTCTAGTTAAACTTTCTCCATGAAATTTTGAGAGTGAACAAAAAATAGAAAAGTATATAAATAAATAAAAAAAAATTTTAATTAAATTGGCTTTTGTGTCTACTAAAACACAAACTTTTACAAATATCATAGATCCATGTGTTAATATTAAAGCGAGCTACAAAGTAGTTTCAGTCTATATCATAGATCAATCAATAGATCCAGATATGACTGATGAGATTACTGCGCTCAAACGACTGCGAACATACATACATCACACAAAAGCTCTGCCACGCCTCCTACTCCTACATACATACACTCTAACACCACCTTACGTAATTTCCCCTCGTATTTCCATTTCTAAAAATTTTCTGATTTATGACAGTTAATTTTCATGACTCAAATGAAAATTCTGATGAGCTGTAATTGAATTGTGAAATGGAAACTTATAATAATTAATTATTGCAGCTGAATCACATCAATCCGTGCTCTTTATTGCAAATTCAAATGATTTTGCAAACATGCACAGCCTAAATGATTTATTGGAAATCAAATTTGGTTGCATTTTGGCGTGTTGATTGAATCAACTGTTATTAATAAATGTAATAAATGTTGAGCAGTTGACAATTTGTTGAACATGTCTTTGCTGCAGTCTAATTAGTGCAGCATTAAATGCAAATCAAATCAAATTGCCAATCCAATCAATAGTTGTCACTGACATTCGCAAATGCATTTGTAGTCTACGAAATATTTATGCTAGTCGAAATGGACTTTACTCTCTCTCTCTCTCTCTCTCTCTCCCTCACTCTCTGTCTCTCGTAGGAAATGAAATTTTTGCTGTAATTGTGGCTTAGCAATGCGTGACCAAATTAATAGAAAGCAATTGAGATTTGAATTTTGGCATTTTGCCCCTATTGATATGAGAGGCAAATGCCAATCAAGGACAATTGCTGAAAACCAAATTTGCGCTTCTTCAATGCAATTATGTTTAATAGGAAAATATTAATGGGTTTACACAAATTACGCACTGCAAATGAGTTTCAGTGATGCCGAAACGTGTTATGCGGTCGCCTTAATGGCGAAAGCCCAGTCCCATCAGCAACGGTCCGCACCATAAAAGGTTAATAAACGTGGCGTATAAACAAAAAGCTAACCACAGGCTAACCAGGCGCCCAATCCCACTTTCTCTACCTCTCTTTCTCCAACTCCTATCTCTCTTTCATATATTTATGAAATAACACAGAGATAAACGACAGGCACTTGGTTATACCCTGGCGATTGTGCTAGGGGTAGCGGGTATTATTGATTGAGAGCTGCAGAGTGAGCAGCCGCAGCAGCAGCAGCAGCAGCAGGAGAAGCAGCTGGAAGGAGTCGGTTTGTTAATCAAGATGTTAAGCTCATGAATGTGGCTTTCTTATATAATTCAATTATGAATTATGAACTTTTGATATGTGAGCGCTCAGTCTCAACTGACTCAAGTCAATTACGTGGCGTATACGTAATATATTTTTAATGAAAGTATTTAAATAGCATTTGAAAGTTAATTGCGTGTGTGCTTAGGGGGCGTATGCGTAATTTATGCATTGCTCAAGAGTTGTGTAAATACAAATATTTATGAATTTCTATTTGAATATTAAGAGAAATGAAAACCATGCGGTTCAAATAGAAACTCGAGCAGCATATCGAAATTAAATATTAAACAGATTTAATTGAATTGTAAATTTACTTAAATTAAATAAACAATTCAATGAAATAGTAGTTCAAATTTACCTTGCTGCATTTTATTGTAATTCATTTAGTGTTATATAATATATTTATATGAATTCAATAAAATTTATTTAAATTTGAGCTTCTATTTCAATAAATTAGTCCTATTTTAGGCTATACATTTAAAAGAAATTATATATTTAAATCATATTCTGGTAGTTCAATGAAAGAGTAGCTTAATTTTATATAAATTAAATTATATACAATTACCATTTTATTTAATTAAAATTCAGCTGAATTTTATATAAATTAAATTATATAAAAATACAATTTTATTTATTTAAAATTCAACTGCTATTTATTATATTCCTCCCTTTATTATATTAACAGCTTAAATTTAAATACGTTTTATTATTTAATTTTAATCAATTTAATTTCGGATTAAAATGTGACAATTAAATATCAATATAGAAATATTTTATATATATTTTAGTTTGACAAATTTTAGCTACCTATTCATTAGAAATGCAAGCTCAAATTTAAACATATTTTATTGAATAAATACGAATTTATTATTGTAGCAATTTGAGTTCCTTTGTGACCACACTCAGCTCTAATTTTCTCAAATTGCTGCATATAAATAAAATGTTTTTATTTGCTTTTGTGCACGTGCACCAACAATTGCCTCCAGTGTGTGTTTTGTGTAATAAACAAGCTGATATTTATGTAAATATGTCCAAGCCTGACATTTCGCGTCTTCCTCTACTCCATATGATTTTGCTTGTAAAGCGAAAAAAGCAAAGCTTTCACAAAATTATGCGCAAATAGTAGCTGAGCGTGGGTGCGGGGTCCCATATGGGGCGGGCAGAGGTGGGCAGAGGCGGGCAGGTGAAACACTCAGCTTAAACGCATCATAATATTCGGGGCACCTTAATTAGCTGTGTCATATTATGCAAATGATATTTAGATGGGGTGCGCGCCGCCCGCTGCTAATGAAAATCCCAATGAAAGATATTACGTATACGCAATGCTTATGCACATTCAAATTAATTGACTTCACGCTGTTATTGTTTATCCGACGACAGACAGCGCATATATTAACACATTTTAAAATGCTTCCAACTCCGCTCTCTACCACACTCAACAGGCAACATCGCAGCGGTGGCAGCGACGGCAGCGACGGCAGCAACAACGCCAACAGAGCCAACAACAATGGAGCTGGCGCCAGCGCACAGCGCGACGTCGGGCGGCCCAAGTGAGGAATTACAACGGCATATAAATCAAAATTTAATTATGTCGCCAGAGCTGGAGCTCGGCTCGAGCTTTGCCGTCGCATCGGCGGCCGCACTGACAGCTCCACATCCAGCTTCTGCCTCGCCCTCCTCCCCATCAGCGTCCTCATCCGCTTCGGGCAGCAGCATAACAAGCTTCGACTCCAACAGCTTGATCGATGACAAGCGACTGCCGCAATCCACACACCAGCACCAGCAGCAGCACCAGCACCAGCAGCACCAGCTCGAGCAGCAGCTTCAGATGCAGCAACACTCACGTATTCAGGCCAAAGATACGGCCGGGCCGTATCCAATACCTGCCCACAGGCCTGAGCCCGTTGAGAACCATCTGGAGTCGACGCACGGCATCGATGGTACGGATAATGTGTTCGGCACGCCCATGTACTTTGGCACCGAGAACTCAACCCTCGTTACGACACAAATTGGCGCCACAGCCCACATACCCTGCACCGTGCATCACATTGGCGAGGGTGTGGTAAGTAAATATAGATATATTCGCTCTCATCTACTCTGTCATACTCCAGCGACTCTCACAGAGTCTCACTGTTATAATTGTGGTCCGTTTCCTGTACCTGTGCCACACAAATGACTCATTCATGCCACGGCAATGGCATACCGCAATACGCATTCACTCGCGGTCCTCCGCTTGTCGCGCCATTGTTTTAATATTTTATTTAAAATCAATTCATCAACTGTTTTGTTTACCCTCCTCGCTGTGAGCTGGAGCAGTTCGACTTGAAGTTTTCCTACCTTTCTTCTCGCTCACTCACTCTCATTCTCATTCTCCCTCTCTTTCTCTTTGCCATTGTCTCTGTTATTGCCTGTCGCATAAATTAACAAAGTGCCATTCACAATGGCAAATAGATCGAGCGCATTTCCACTTCATGTTTTAATTAAAAATAAAAGAAATTAAATTTGAATTGGATTCAACTGACTTTTATATACAAATAATTGGAAAAAAGTATAATTATTTTTTTATATTTATATTCTGTACATATTAATTTAATTATATAATTAAAATTATATATATAATTTTTATTTATTATATATATAAAAAATATCTATAATTAAATTGTTTTTATTTATTTATTTTTATTTTCTATATTTTAATTTATTTGATTACAAAATTGTTTACATTTATTTTATGAAAATATTTATTTATATAAAAAAAATTTACACGAATATTTGAATAAATTTTTATAATTATAAATATACATTTTTTATAAATATACTATATTTATTTTCAATTTTAAAACAATTAATTATGCACGTTTACAGGAAATAGTTGTGTAATTCTCTGTACTCCCTCGATTTACTTAATCTTTCTTAATCATGGGTAATAATTAATAATATCTTTAATTATTCTCCTTCACCTAGTACATTATTTCGGCAATACTGCTTATTGATTTTCCAACTAATTCTTAAGAAAAATCCCAATTATTTTCATCACACCCTGGGCGTAAGTGGAAGGCAACAAAAAATAAATAAAATAAGACACTTCTCTCCATGGTTAAGTTCAAGTGTGTTTGGTACACACGTAGCTCTGGCTATATTTGTAGCTCTGCCACACCCACTTAATGGCACCTGCGCCCCTAACACACCTGACAATTTCGCAGAATTAATTAAATTTTTCCCTGTGTTATCGAATGCTGCACTTGGTGAGCGTGGCTCATAATAATAAAACGAAACTAAATATTGTATTACACAGAGACACATACATATATCTCATACCCATAACACACACACACACTTGCACGTCGTCTAGGGGTAACAAATTACAGCAATGGCTAATGTACATCAACTACAAATAATCAAGCAATACACAGAGACAAATTCCAAAGCGAGAGAGAGTGAGAGAGGATGAGTATGTGAGTGAGTGAGAAATACGGCTGCTGCTATATGGCCTCAAGTGGTATTAATTTTACGCTTGTCTAGAGTTATTACTCATACGCAGCGTACGCCTCACGCACGCTTCGCCTATTTGTTTAAGCCCGACCCCCCGCTGCCCCTCGCCTTAACCCAGCACGCGCTTCGGGAATTTGCCGGGACTCAACGTGTTTATGCCCCAAAATGCTGGACACGATTAGAAACGTGTGTTGGCAGACCCTCAGCCTACCTCGTCCTCTCTCTCTCTCTCTCCCTCACTCTCTTTCTGCATGTGTGTGTGTGTGTGTGTGTCTGGTTTAAATTGACGATTTCATAATTGCGCCTTCAAGTGTGCAGAAGTTAATAAGCACTTAAGCGCCCGTAGGCCGAAATTCCAGCAAGTTGTGTGGCTTTTGGACCGCACTCACACACACGCACACACACACACCCACGCGCACACTTGTGCTTGGAGTGTGTTAACTCATCGTCCGGTTAGCCAGTTTGCACTTGAGCCGGGCCATGGTCGTGCTTAAGTGGCCATTGGACAGCTACTAAACTTGAATCGCCTAAATGACAGCAGTCGTCGACCTGCCCCGCCCCCCGCCACGAAACAGCTTAGCCACTGGCTTGAAAATGATAATAATTCCCAAATGTGATGTGCTGTTATGGCCACGGTGTTTATTTACCCATACGAGCAATCGTAAGTGACTGTGTGTGTGTGTGTGTGTGTGAGTGTGTGAATGGCCTGTGTATCATTAGCAGAAAATACGTATACGCACTTATCGAGCATACGCCGGAGTAATTGGCGCGCACAAATTAAAGACGAGGCAAGCAGAGTAATTTTCATCGAAGCTGAGACTCATTTGGTCGCACACACACACGCACACACACACACCACGTTGACAGCTGCCTTTCAGCTTCGATTCGGTTTTTGCTTGTTAAAGTCGTTTGTCTTTGGCATTGAATTCAGTTTGAAATGCATCGCCTTTGCTATTTTAAGCTGCTTATGGCTTGCCAACAGACACGCACACATATGCATGCCAGCAATGCATGCACAATACACACACACACACACACTCATCGATGATAGTCTCAAGTTGTTATAAATGCATTTACATTTCACAGCATTTTTCATGCATTTTCATAAACGTTTGCCTGCCTGTAGCTCTGTGTGTGTGTGTGTGCTTTTATATATATATATTTATAGTTTGCCCCTGCACACCTGCTGCACACACACACACACACCCACAGGCCAGCTGCCTTTGCCGACTGCGCATTAATATTCGCAGAAATTTATGAACAGCATTAAGGGCACACACACACACACATACATACAGACCACTGTAATATGCAAATGTATTTTGCAATGGGAAAGGTTCAATGAATAGGAAATATGTACATGCATGTATACAAACAAATGGGACACATACATATACATACATATTCATATACATATACACATGCAGGGCAGTGATATATGAAGCGTATATATAGAAAAGTCAGCGAAAGCGCAGCTTGTGAGTTCTTTAACAATTTCAATGCATAAAACTTGAGAGTTGCGGAAAAGTTGTGAGTACAGGTTTATGGGAATTGCGTAGAGAGCGGTTAGATATTTGCAACAAAGGAGTGAGGGCTGGGAAATAGAAAAGAGTGGGTCTATGAGCAAATGAAAAATAGAGTACATCACAACTTACAGAAATAAAATAATAAAAAATAAAAAAAAATAAGAAAACTAAAGTCATAAAAAAAGTTGAAAAGAATGAAACACAGTATGTGAAGAAATAATGAATGAATAAATGAAAAGCGATAAAAAGAGCAAGAAGAAATAATTCGAATTGAGTATTTCTTCATTACCAAAATGCTAAAGGGAAAAATAATAAGGCGAGTAATTCCATAAAATAAATGAAAAGCAGAATAATATTTGTATTTAATTACTAATATATTTTTTTTATTTCTGAAAGCAATTTTTATTTCTATTTGGAATTTTCACTGCATTGAACACCAAAAAATATAATTTTTAAGTAATTAAAACTAAATAAATTGCAATTATAAATTATTATTACAAATTATTATCAATTGCTTATTATTTTGTATTTTTCGTATTAATTTTTTTTTGTTATTTATTTGAATAAAAATTTTTTTCAACTTTCTTAAGACTACATATTGCAAATAAATAAAATTGTTTGGCACTTAAAGATTATTAATAGCTCGGCTCTTCCAGTTCTAGCTCATTCATAACCTTCTCATGCTCTTAGCTCCACACTACTCCATCACATCTCTACAGGTTACAGGGTATATCTACTTCGTTGACTTCATTTCCATTTGGCAGCCAAGCCAACTTTTTGCCTTTGTCCAATGCTAGGCAAAGGTTTGCCCCTTGTTTTTGTGCTCTGGTTGGTTTGTGCGTTTGTTGCTTGTTGCACCCTTAATGAAGGCTGTTTTTTTCTTTTTTCTATTTTTTTTTTTTATACCCTGAACCCATTGAAAATGGGAAATCAGGGTATAATG
>NW_022045876.1:794753-815330 GCF_001654015.2 Drosophila navojoa | reverse complement strand
AGAGAGAGAGAGAGAGAGAGAGAGAGAGAGAGAGAGAGAGTCTGAGCTCTTAAATGCGCGCAAGTTGAGCTAAAAGCATGAATCTGATTAAGTGTGTCGCCAGTCTGTGTCTGATTCATGCGAGACGTTGCCAAAAATGTGTAGCAAACTTTTATTTCTCTTTACTTTTTTTCTCCACTTCGCATTTCACATCAGTTTCAGCCAGGCAACGCACGTGTGTGTGTGTGTGTGTCTGCGTGGCCTTTTTATTTTTGTGCAGAAAAGGCCATTAGGCGCAGCACATTCAAAGTAAATTGTTTGTTAAATTCAGAATAATGTGTGTCAGTTAGCGTTAGCCAAGGCCAACAACACGACAACAACAACAACAACAATGGACCACGTCGACAACGTTGTTTGCTGGGAGGCAACTTTGCTGACTCGCTACCATTTGGGCAGGTGTCCCTTTTTTATGCCTTTGCTTTTCATTTTCAGTTTTAGCTTTTTTCTTTCTTTACATTTTTTTTTTTTTTTTTTTTTTTTTTTCGTTTTTAGTTTTTTTTTTTTTTTCATTTTTTTTTTTTTTTTTTTTTTTTTGGCTGCCAACTCTCTTGCAACTGGCATATGGACATTTCTAATTTCAGCATGAGCGCATCGAGAAAAATAAAATAAATATATATGTATATATATATATATATACAACACGCAAATGCTGAAGAAATTCGGTCGAACCAGTTGATGCGCAGCTCTGGCCCACTGCAGATGTTGGCCCAAAACATTGGCAACAAAGCGCGTGGAGGGCGGGAATACAAAAAATAGAGCAAACAAAAATTGTGAAGTAGTCGAGATTTTGAAAACCTTGGCCGAGCAATTTATTTTTGCTTCAGCAAGTAAATAGTTTGAATGGCTTAAATCATCTGACCGTGAAATTATCAGCAAAGAAAATTTTATTTTCTTCTCTAAAAGAACAGATTGTCGAATATGCCTGGAATATTTTAGCAGATGTGAACTAAGTCGATAGATACGATAATGATGCTTGTCAAATCGAATAAAAATTGTCGAAAAAAACAAAAATTGTGTTTAAATCTAATTATTAGTAAATGCAACCAGAGCCACAGAAACTAAATTCTTAAAGAAAAAAAATAAATTAATAAAATTTAATAATAGAAGAAATATTAAAGATTGCAGCTTACTTTGTTTTCCCTGAACCAAAAATAATAATAAAAATAAATACGTTGCTTGGAAATTATTAAAAAAGAATTTCTTGCTAAAAAAAAAATCATTAGCAGTATTAAATGCATATACAATAACAATAGTAAGGATTGTCAAGTATACTAGACTATCTAGAATTTCCAATTAGATAGCTCTTTGCATACGCCACTTGTATAAAATAGTCAACTATCCGATTTAGTATATATTACATATATATGTATATATTCTAACACGCATTTGCATTTACATTTGATTAAATTACAAATCTTTCATCTCTACTGCGCTGCCACCTTTCCACATCTATCACACACACACACACACTACATCCGATTGTGGCAATGGCAATTCAATTTCCCAAAATGTCATTCAATTCGGTTAGAAGCGCGCGCCGAAATATCAGGACCCCCCATACGTTATCTGACGCCCGGGTCGACGCTGCGCCTGCAATGTCGCGTGGTCCAGAATACCGAGGCATCCGAGTATATATTCTGGTATCACGACAACCGCATGATTAATTATGACATTGATCGGGGCATTAATGTGTCAACGGAGCCAGGTGAGTGCTGCCCGCTTCAGCCTTCCCAATATTTACGACACCTGCCTCGAAAAAAACCCAAATCCCCATATCCCAACATCAAACCCCAACTCGAAGCCCAAGCCCAACTCAAACCCAGCATAACCATAACATCGATTGCATTTTTGCGTTCACTTCACTGCAGACTTTCAATCATCGGAGCTTACAATTCAGCGCACCCGTCGTGAGCATTCCGGCAATTTTACCTGTGTGGCCAGTAATACGCAGCCAGCCAGCGTTTTGGTGCACATTTTCAAAGGTGAGTCAGCGCCTCAACTGCATCGATAGCTCGCTATTTTTTATGTTGTTTAACTGTGCGTATACTTAATGCAGTTGTGAAAAAAAAAAAAAAAAAACAAATAAGATAAGTAAATGACTGCAGCTTTGCAATCAATGCGAATGGAATCTCACACATTCTGCATTTGATTTATGGCTTAAAGTTTTTATATTAACTCGTTTTTATGGAAAAATAATTTGTTACCCTTCAATATGTGATAATTAATTACGTATGGGATAAAACGTTTCTTGTGATTATTATTGATTGCGTAATCAATTAAAAAATTGTGGAGAGTTAATAGAAAAATTTAGAAAATACTATTTGTAAAATATTAGTTTATGATTTCTCTAAATATTAATATTTATATTTTAATATTTATTTAAATAGCAATTTTTTATAATTGCAAATTATTTATCTAATTCTATTCTACATTATTTAAGTCTATTTTATATTATTTTGTTAATTTTTGTATATTATTTAAATTTTTATTTTTGCTCATGAACAAAATACTTTCATCTAAAATTCACAAATAAAAATATATATATATATTTTAATATTCATTTTTAGTTTATTTATATATATTTTAATTTAAGCATTGAGTATTGAATATATTGAAGATTTTAATTATTATTCTATTTTTTTTTATAATATATTTAATAGATTTAATTTTATTTATTTACTTTGTAACTTATATTGGAAATATATGAATGAAACACAAATGTATAAAATACATACGAGCATGTAATCGAAACTGTTCTGTAACTTTTCACACATTCTCAATTGATGCATTGTCGAATGAAACTTCGCCATAAAGCATAGAACGCTGAAAGCCTTCAGGCTAACGCGAAAGCAGGAAACGTGACTGAATATATGCAGATGAACTTTTCAATGTTGAAATTGCACGCTGTGTTTATAATTGAATTAAATAAAGTAGCGACAAAATGCAATTTACAATAGTCAAAAAAGCTGAAGCCGAAATAAAATTTAAGCCCACAGTGAGCCCGGAAAAAAAGTAAATAAAATGTAAATAAAATAAAAAAGATGGACAACTGCGTCAACCCACATAAATGCAAATTTATCTGCAACTGTATACGTATCCGTATCTGTATCCGTATCTGTATGCGTATCTGCATCTGTATATCTTTATTTGCAAACGTATTTGTGTAGTTGTGCCTGGCGCTTTTACAGTTCATATATCAAGTGCGAAAAGGCAACAACAATATGCAAAGGAGAGAGATAGAGAGAGAAAACAATAAAAGTAATTTATGAAAATTACAGGGCCACAGAGTCAGGCGGATTAAAAATGCCCGAACCACCAAGGCGGCCATTAAAGCCAGGCCATAAACACTAAACCACACACACACACACAGACACAGACACCTACAAGTGGTGTGTGTGGGTGTGTGTGGGTGTGTGTGGGCGTGGCAAAAGCTCATAACTTATATGGCCAGCATAGGTTGTGCGGCAAGCGCTATCATTAGCATTTGTTTTTGTTGTTGTTTTTTTTTTTTTTTATTATTATTTCTACCTGAGCGTATGTGTGGGTCTTAATTAATTTGAACACATTTTTACCTTGATTTTTATCTCCACGCTCATCTCTCTCACAGGCGATAATCCTGCGGCCATGTATCACGGACATGTGGGCGGCTCGACCAAAACGACGCAGCGGCAGCTGCTGCACAACGTGATGGCAATGATTGCCATCGGCTATCGGATATTCCACACAAGTGTCTATATGAAGATTGTCTAGAGACTCTCGCTGCCCGCAACATTTGTAACTAAACTTCATCAAAGGGAACGTAAAGGCGATAATTAAGTTAAATGCATAAGTAAAAAACAAAACCTTATTACAATTCTTCAACATTTAATCATCTCTAAGCTCTCTTAAAAAATAAAATAAATAAATCAACATATATGTATGTAAGTGTGTGCGTATGTGTAATTACTTTTATATATATGTGTGAGTGCATGAGCGTGTGAGTGCATGAGAGTATGAGTGTGATTTGAGTATGCATGTGTTTGATTGAGCCTTTCGTTTGCTAGCTTCCGTGTAATCGAGACACGTGCAGGAAGAGGGAGTTCAAGCAGCGCTTTTTCACTTATAAGTTAAGAATGATAAGAAATCAAGTAAATCAAGTAATCAAATAAATTATTAACTGTGCATTTAATACAGCAAAGTGTATTTAAAAGCGAAAACAAAAAACAAAAATAAAAAAAAATACATTCTCTAACTAAAAGCTAATTGAAGCTTTTATGTAAGTGATTTTAAGCAACAACAAAAATGAAATTGGCATTAACAACTAGCAATAAATAAGAGGAACATAAACAAATTAATTAATATGTCAACTATATAGTTTAATATAATATATATAAAATACCAATTCCGAGTAAACTAAAATAAATATATATTAATTAAAATTGTACATACCGTATAAATTAAATTTAATTTTGGCCAAAGTTCCATTCAAATTGTTGTTTGATCAATGCTGTAAATATAAATATATATACATTATTTTGGTATAGTTTTTTTCTGTTGAACTTTCGCATAGCCAAGTAAATATTTAAGCATAAGATGTTTGCTTAGAGGCAACAAAAAAAAAGAAAATAAAAATAAATAAATAAAGAGAGAAAACAAAAACAAAAACAGAAGCAAGCTGCCGATGCAGCTGAAATTTCAATGTTGGTTACTACAAACAAAGACTTTTGGCCATGTGTAAAAGTTGCTAATCAAAAACAGAATATATATACATACAAAATAAATATATATGTATAAGAAGAAGAACAAACAAGGCTGCAGCAGTAGCAGCAGCAGCAGCAAGGAACAGAGTAATCAAAAATAAACTATTTTCTAGCTTAAGAAATATTTCGTATTTTTAAACGCAAAGGGTAAACTCGAGTAAATTAAATAGAAAATTCCACAACGTGCGCCCTCGCCGCCCCCTCCCCTTTAAATACTATTTGCAGTGTACATAATAACTTTAATTGATGTGTATGATAACCTAAAATTAAAAGAAAACTAAATAAAAAATAGAAAAAAAATTATTTGACATAAAGAAAAATAAAATATATAAAAAAATGCATTCGAAAAAAATACTAGCTCTTAAGTATGTGTAGTTAAATGTAACAAAAATTACAAGAGTCAACAAAAGTGCAGAAAATAAAACATAATAAAATTATGCAAAATATTTCAAAAAACAATTTCTTTTCCTTTTCCACTCTCGATGGGGCGTTGCTCGTGAGACTTTAAGCTTGGGATTTGATTAGTTTTGCAATCTCAAGTGATCCCAGGGGCAAACACAAAAGAGTTGAGTCCAGGCTGGTCTGTCTGTCCCTCTGTCTGGCTGAGTGTGCAGATTGGCTTATGCATGGCCAACAAAAGCCGCTCGTCGTTCCGGCCAGAGCGAGCTGAGGGGCCGGGCCGGCATTGTTTGCACCGCCAAGCTACTGTCAACAGGCAGTCATCAACATCAGCAGCGACAAGCGACAAGAAGTGCAGTTCATTTTTCTTGGTGCCATTCGCCACGCCCCCCCCGCCTGCCCGCCCCATCTCCACTCTCAGCTCTCGACCATGGCCAGCTGCTCGCCTGGCTTGGTTAATAAAACTAAATTGTGTGCTGAGAATGATGACAGCGTGAAGCCAACGACAATGAGCAGCAGCTCACAATGACACTGACTATGGTATAGCCCTCTCGCTCTCACTCACTCACTCACTCACTCACTCTCCCTCTGTGATTACACTCAATTGAAGCCTGATTTATGGATGCTTGCAAATACAAGCTGTACGAAATGCTCTCAATTAAGTTTTCATTTCAACAACAAAGTCGAAAATTTAATAAAAATGTTGCTCAAATAACAAATGTAAACAAAAACGAGAACCAATATGCAAAATAGTTTCCAAAGAAAACTTTCACTTAGACGAGCCAAAAATCAAAAAAGCCCACAAAATAGTTTGCCTTTGGGTTGAATTTGGTTTAATTGGGTTTAATTTGGTTTAATTTCTTGCTAATTTGAATGACTCAAACTTAATTAAAGCCAGCCGAGATCTGCAGCAGCTCCTGGTATTTGTGGTCGGAAAACACATACACTGAAGAAGTGCAGCCAGACTCTAACTAGGTGCACGGAGTCGGTGTAATATATATTTCATTAGCATTTCGTATTGGCCCAACAACACTTGAGTAGAAAATCAAATTTACAACAGAAACTTCTAAAGTCGCTTGCACGGACTTGCTACGGTCTAGGTATAGAGATATTTTGTGATCAACTTTAAGGTTTCGATCAATTTGCATTTTGGCCTGGTAGAAGTTTGTCTGAATGTGCTGAGGGTTTCTGGTTCGGTTTAAAATATTTGGACACACACAAAAAATGTGGATATGGACTACTCCATATAGAAATTCCTTAGCTTTATATAAATTATTTTCTTGATACCTAATCTAACTATCTAACAGGCAGAAGGAGGCGTGGCAGACCCCATATAAGTATAAGTATACATATATATATTCTTGATCTGAACGAGGAGCTGAGTCGATTTAGCTCTGTCCGTCTGTTTCTATTATATTTATATTATATATATATTATAAAATATATCAAAATTAAAAAAAAAAAATGAATAAATAATATAATAATAAATCATAATAATAAATAATAATAATAATAAAAAAAACTCTCCAAACTAAGCAGAGCTCAGCAATTATTATAACTGAAGTGGCCTTAAATTGTTCCCCAAATGTCTTCAAGTTTCAACAATGTTGCATACATAATTTGCATTAAGTCATAATTCGACGTACAATTCATAAGATTTATTTGGATTTTATTTTCTTTCTTTTTTCTATTGAGCTTTCAGCATAAGCGCCACAAATTCCGGCATGCTTTATATACATTTTTTTTGTTTCCTTTTTGGCTTCTCTTAATAATTCAGTTATTAAATGGGGCACAGAGTGCTGCTCTTATATATGTATATTTGTATGTATGTATGTAAACGTTTATATATATATTTCGAATTTCGTTTATTTATTCATAATTAATTCGCTTGGGCTATCATAAAAGGTTTTCCCAAATACATATATATATTTCCACATTTATTTCCACATTTAAATAGAAGCAAATACGTTTCTTTGAATTTAATGCGATTACATAGAAAACATGGTCTTAGTCAATAAAGCCGCCTGTTCTAGGGCTCATTAAATTTTTGCCAAGCATCCGGAAGGGGCAGACAGCCTATGGAGGCTCCTTCAAGGCATCTGCTGGATTTTTAATTACCAATGAAACAGTGTTAAAAGCCTCAACTTCCGCCTGACAGCAAATACTCAAATTAAATAGCTTAGCTCAAAGAGAGAGAGAAAAAAGATGAGCAAATAGGAAAATACATTTGCCTGCGCTATTTGCAATTGATATGCGATTTTGTTTACCAAATCTTAAGTTCAAATGAATTGCGCTATTTGCGCCGAGCACACACGAGCTGAGCGAACCGCACGAAATGCTTTGCATTTGCCAGCCTCAAAAACCGAATACAGAAAAAATACCCAATGCTCCAGCATGAAATGCACAAAATGTGGTTGCAGGCTACAAGAGGAAGAAGAAGAAAAATATGTGCGAGTGAGAGAGAGAGAGTGAGAGGAAGCAGCAGCAGCAGCAGCAGATTGTGGCAAAAGTGTTTGTGAATGTGTCAATAGCCTCGAGGCAATTGCAGGCAGCAAAAATAGTTAACACACTCGCTCACATCGCACACACACACACACACACACAGCCGCAAGCCCTGCGAGCTGCCAACTGTTTATGCAAACAACACACACACACACACACACACATACACACACTTACAGCACTATATGCTGCTTATATGTGCACAAGTATTTATCAAAAGCAAAGCCGCTGGCTGTGCGCGCAGCTACGATTTTTTACTGCCACGCCCACAGTCTTACTTGGCCCCTTCAGCGAAATTTCAGCAATTTCATGTATCGAGCCACAGCTGCATTTATTGCATCTAAGCGAAGCAAACAAACGCTTGCCGCAAGTCAATAATCAAAGCCAATTTCCAATCGACTGCTAAAAACAGAGAGAGAGATGGAGTGAGAGAGAGAGAGAGAGAGAGAGAGAGAGAGCGCCAAACACTTGTTGATTTATTTATGCACAGCGCATTGCATCGCTGCATTTAATCGAATTATATGTTTATGAAACAAATTGAAAATGTCCCAAAATTAATAATTGCTGCACCTAAATTTTATTAGCATATTTTTAAATTTATTTATTTATTTTTATTTATTTATTTTTTTTTTATCAACACATTTTGCGGCACATTGAAGCGTAGCAATATTCTTTTATTTAGTCGCTTCTATACATTTCTTTTTTTTTCGGGGAGGGAGGGGGAAAGGCGACAATTTTTCATGGTCGACTAGGCAGCGGCAGCCAAGTCAGGCGTGAATTTTAGCCACGTCAACATTTAATTCAGACGAACGGGGCCTAAGGGAAATTTTATAAATGCTCACATGCAACAGCAGCAGCAGTCAAATTGTGTGTGTGTGTGTATTGTTGTTGGGCTGTCGGTCAAATGCGCACACACAATGCTCAGCCACGCCCCCTTAGCCAGCCATTGTGCGCTGCCGAACTGAACCGAACCGAACTGAGCTGAGCTGAGCTGAGCTGCTTGATGCCTGTCGTAAAAATTCCAATTTAGTTTCCAATTGCTTGACTTAAAGTGCGCCATTTGCACATTAAAACTGTCTCTGCATGTGTGTGGGTGTGTGTGCGTGTGTGTGTGTGTGTCCTTCATAATCAAGTTAACGACGCACAATTATGCTACAAGCAGACAGTTTGGGCGTTTGGGGCGTGGGGTGGTGGGCTGCAAAGCAAAGCAGTTTACAAAACGTTGCTCATACGCCCTGTGCAACCGAATTGAGTGCTCCTCAGTCGCCCTGGCATTAATTCAACATGACAGACACGTACGACTCGCAACGGCCTGTTGAAAACGTTTTGCGAATGCTTTTATTATGGCCACGCAAATGAAATGTAATCGATAGTCGATTTGTCGATTGTTATTCCGCTGAATTTCAAGACGATAGCCCCACTCGAGCGGAACTTTGAGCGCAAAGAGTCCTTCAGGGTTCACTTCAAACTAGAATTGACTCCCTCTCTCCCTCTCTCTCTTGCGCGCTCTCTTAAATTCGACCCAAGGGCCCATTAAATTTGAAATACGAGCAGGCAATTAGCTGACATTTGAACTCTGCAGCGAGCGATAGAAAACAATTCAATAAGTAGCAGATTTAATTGCGGCTACAGCAGCTGCCGCTGCTGCCAAATCATGCATCGTAATAGAAAATCAATTCAAATCAAGTTGTTGGCCATTGCTAAGCGGCTTACGGGGCCTGCTAAGCTGCTCGAGTATGCCAGAGAGCAAGGCAAATGCAAAGATTTTGATAGTTGTTTTAGTAATTTTATGCAGCTGCTGCACCTGCTTCGGCAAGGTAACAACAATTGATTGATTTAATCCAATTTTTAGGATTGCATATGACCCAATGCACAGCTCATATTACGTATGCATCTATAAGCAGAGAGTCTGTGCAAATGTGCTTTGAATTCTGAGACGAATGAGATGGGAGCTGAGCGAACTGTAATACGAATAACAGTGCCAAGCTTGAATTGATTGAAGGACTTGATAAACAGGCTGCAGGTTAAGGACTAGAATAGCTACTGGATTCGTGGTGATAGGATGTGAGGAGAATTTTCGTATTTTTATGTTTACTTATTTATTTTATTTATTCTTTATTTATTTATTTACTTTATTACTGTGTTTACTTATTTATTTTATGTATTCTTTATTTATTTATTTACTTAAATACTTTTTATTTTATTTTGTTAGTTATTTATATTTTATTTTATTTATTTTTTATTAATTTATTTACTTATTTATTTAGTTACTTATTTATTTATTTATTACAATTTTTTTTTTATTTATTATTTTATTTTTTATTAATTTATTTACTTATTTATTTAGTAACTTATTTATTTTTTATTCTATTAATTTTTTATTTGTTTATTAATTATTTTATTTTGTACATTTTTTAAATTTATTTAGTTGTTTATTTTTTATTTATTTTTGTATTTATTTTTTTTTATTTCCTTGTTTATTTATTTATTTTTTATTGATTTATTATTTTACTTTATTATTATTATTATTATTAATATTATTATTTTTTATTTATTTATTTTTTTTTTTTTTAGACATTTACTGGATTTTTTTTTAATAAAATGAACATCTTTGAGGTAACTGGTAAGAATGATATAGAAAACAGTTAATGTAGACTACTCTGAGCTATATGAATGGGAATTAGTGTTTATAAACGAATGCGAGAATTCTGCAAGGGAAAAATGCGGTCTGGTGGCTGTTCAAGCTGGGCTTTTTTTAGCCTGTATATGGAAGGATGGGGAGTGTCATTGAGCAAATGATTAAATACCATAATTATCAAAGCGAAAGTTCCAAATTTTCAACACTTACCCATAGTAGACTTGCAGACTTACACTATACATACTTCACTTTAAAGCCTTTCACTTGGCTTAATTTCTCCAATTTCCCTCAAATAAACAAACACCTTTTCATGCAAATCCATTTCAACTCACAATTAACCACATCAGCTGCAGCATTAACGAATGATTTATGCGGCCTCTTGGTGCAGCTCTCATTAGTTCAATTACAACGCCTCTCTCACAGTTCAGTGCTCGCAGGCGTCGGCGCTGTACCTTGAAATACCTTTGAATGTTTTGACTTTAAGCCCGTATTATGATCATAATAAGCCCGCTTTAGGTGCACTCACACACATCACATCATCATCATCATCATCATTATCATCATCATCATCATCATCATCATCATCATTATCATCATCAGCGCAGTGTCCTCTGCGTAAACTAATAACGTTTGATTAGGCAACATTGAGGCATTGCGGCGTTAAGCCGCGCCAAAATGGATGCCGTTGCTAACAGTTCTAATTGAAAGCTATTAGCCTGGTCAAAACACCAACAAAGAATCGAGCACACACACACAAACACACTCACACTCACGCATTATTGCATCTCAATAACAGATTAATCGTTTGAATATTACGTATACACACGTGAATATGCAGCTGTGTGGGTGTGTGGGTGTATGGGTGTGAGTGTGTGTGTGTCTGTCACAAAAGTTGTTAGCTTAATATAGAATATTAAACAAGCTGCGAGAGAACCAATTGCTGGTCAAAGTCGTCGGGGAATTGCCTTTGCGCGTTTGAGCGAAATCTGTGGAAGCTCAAAGGAGCTGAAAGGCGCTCGTAGGTCCTGTGGCCAGGGGTCGTCGCACACATGACCTTTATACATATGTACTTGGAATTCGCCACGCAAAAACTCTTTCATATAATGAGCGTCAATTAGGCCAGCTTAGCAGCTGACCATAGCTAGACGTAAGCTTAGTTTTCTTTTTCTCTATTTTTTTTTTTTTTTTTTTGTTAATTTTTTTTTCGTATTTTTTTCTGTTGCTGTAGGTCTTTGTGGCATTAGCACAGGGAACATCTGTTGCGGGCATATTGAATTGTTATTGTTATTATTGCAATTTTGTAGCCAATTACTTGTGTGTTTAAGTACCAGGGTGTGCATGACTGTATGTGTGTGTGTGTGTCTGCTCCAATTGCGCATTATGTCTCTGTGCATGTGTGTGTGTGTGTGTGCTACAAAAGACTCGTTTATTTGCGCTCTGGCAAAAATTGTGGCCAATTATTGTGACGTTGCCTGAGCCTCAGCCCGGTCTTTGGCCTCCTGTTGCATGTGCTGTGGCAGCAACAACAGAGGCATGCACAACACACACACACACGCACACACACACACAGTTGCTACCGTGTGTAGTTTGAGTGCGCAGCGTCTGCCTGGACAGGCCATAGGGAATAGTTGTGTATTTGGCAGCGAGCGCACAAAAGTATGCTACAAATTTTTTTCTGCTCCCTCTCTCTCTCTCTATCTTTCACTGCTGCGGCCTATGAAAGCAAGTAGTGAGTGCGGGCTTTAAAAATAAATTAAATGCCATAAAACAAAAGGATTAGCTCGTTACACACGCACAGAGTGCGGGCCGGGTTGCCCGGGCGGCAATAAACAAAGCGTGGCAATGACAAAACTTAACCCCAAGCAAAGCACAATAAAAACACTTAAAGCAGCCACACACACACATAGAGAGAGAGAGAGAGAGAGAGAGAGAGAGAGAGAGAGAGAGAGAGCGGGACTGTGAGACGGACAGACAGACATATGCAGTGCTTGGTATGACCCAGCTAAACATAAACAAAAACGCAAAATGGCGCAAACATGCCGCACACACACACACACACACATGCATACACTGAGACAGAGATCAGAGCAAGAGAAACAAGTGTAGCGCACATGAGAGATATGAACTAGAAATAAACAAATATTTTGTATACGCCATGTATATTAATGTGTGTGTGTGTGTGTGTGTGAGTGTTTGCTTATGCCTGCACGCTGTTGGCCCATGCCTTAGCCCCACGCTGCTGTGAAATTAGTTGGCAATGATAAAGATAAGTAACGTAAAATATGCGGCCTTCGCCAAGCCCCATTGAATTTGCCTTGCGCCATTTTTGCCTCTGCCTTACGGCTTATATTTATTCAGATATATATGTAGACAATTTATATATATATATATATATATATATATTTATTCTCTTCTTTTTTTTTTTGCTTTTGTTTCTACTGTCGCCATTTTTGTTTTTGTCTGGTTAGCAACAATACGGCCAGGATTTTTTGGATTTTAGCCACACATAGCGGAAGGAGACAACACACAATTTTATTATGCTTATACACACACACACACACACTCACACACACGTACTTATACAGTGCGCAGGGCGCATATGCATAGACAAGTGTAGACTATTTGCATAGAAAGGCCATAAGCGCTACTCGAAATTTTTTATACACATACATATATGTACATACAAGCATACATACATATACATATATTTAGAAATTTAGAGTAACCAGTTAGATATGTACTAAAAATATTATTTATCATAAGAGCCTACAAAACCAAACAAAGAAAAAAAAAACACAAATAAGAAAGTTGCAATCGGGTGGTAACGACTTAGAAATACTCATTGATAGCAGCCAGATCTATTTTCCCATTTGCCCCGCCCACAATGTGTAAATAAAAATTATTAGAGAATTTCCTCACCAATTTAGTCTTTAGACTAAGACTTTCGAGCTATAATGCCACATTTTTCCATTTGCCACGCCCCATGTGGGTGCAACGCATAGATCTTGATACGAGTAAATATATCAAATTTCAACTCTAGTTTCAATAACATAGAAATACTTGGCATGCATACAAATGGACGCTAGGACAGCCAGATGGAAAGACATAAAAACCTATATACCCCTTTGACTTTTCTGAGTGAGCATAGAAAGAGTTTTCATTTCTCACTCTCTCTCTCTCTCTTTCGGCCATTTACTTTTATTATTTTTATGGTCCCTTTGGGTCGGCTAGTTCACACAATTTAAATGAAAATTGTTTTATTCAATAGTTTTTTGCACAACAGCAACAACAACAACAACAACAATGGCAACTTGAACGCAATAAACAATTTATAAATTGCATAAATTAAACATTTCTTTCATTGTGTGTGCGTGTGCCCATCACAGATTGTGCATTCGTGTTTTTCAATCAATTCTTTGAATTAAACTGTCCAAATTCATGGCAAATGCGTGCCAAATCAACACAAAAACTTTTCAGCTGAGAAAAAAGTTGCATTGTGGGGCAACAACAACAACAACAGCAGCAGCTGCACATTTGCATTTAAAATTGTATTTTCTATATATATATTTATGTATGTATATATCTACATGGAACCCCCTCGAACGCTAATTCTTTGAGCCATGAAAAAGCTGCTAATATTGATTTGTTTGCAACGCAATGCATACAAAATATCTTGATCCCGTTAGGCCAGACAATTTATCTAATTCGAAAAACAATTTTGATTTGCTGCGAGTTTTTATTTTTGCATAACAAATGCATATTAATGAATTGATTTCAGTTGGTCAACATTCAAGTAAACATACATACATATACTTATGATATGCATTTATTTTTGTGGCAAATTTTATGGCAGCTACTGCAAATGCTTTGAATTTTTCAATAAAAAATTGAAAAACTAAAAAAAAAATAATACAAATTTAAAAAACGTGTTGATAATATGACAAAGTTGTAATTTGATATTCTTAAAAAATTCTTCTAGTTTTTGCAGCAATTTTTGTTGACAAAAGAAAAATTATAATAAATCCAAAGAAATGAAAAAAATGTCTACAATGGCGAATAATGAGAATAATAATAAATTTATATATATTTATTTATAATTTTTTTTTTTATTTAACTTAACTCTGCTTAATAAATTTAATCTCTTTGAAAAGCCGCTTAGCGGAGTTTCAAATATTTTAAGCCACGTAAAATGCTTTTTGTGGACAAGCTAAAATTCTTGTATGTCATAAATATATAACAAAGCAAATTAATATTTATTTTATAAAAATTTAAGCAAAAGGCCTCACAAATTTTACTTTAATAAATTTAATAATTAATTTAACATTTAATAATTGCAAATTGACAATAATTTTAAAAGTAATTTACATTTTTAGAGGCCTACAAAAGTTGTTAGTGTTTCTGTCTGTGTGTGTCTAATTAAATAATCCTTCAGCTGTATGCTGGCTGTGCAGCGTATGCAGCCATAAATATGCATGCAGCTAGTGCAGAAACTCAATTAGAATGCATTTGATGTGTGTAAAAAACAAAGGCAGAGAAGACTATCTACTATAGCTGTCTACTGTTTTGGGCTGGGCCAAGATCTGTCAGGCTGTCAGTTGATTGCTAATTGCTCAACACTTTTCTCTCGATGCTAAATAACTGAACTGGGAGCCAAATGGCAAGCGCATAAGCCGACGAAGCCGACGTTGACGTCGGCGTCGATGTCGAGTCCAACACTCGCTGACCGCAATGAAATGCATCGATTTGGCATACATGTAGCTGTATACGTCTCTCTCTTTCTCTGTCTCTCTCTTCACACTCATACTTTCTCCCTCTCTTTCTGTGTGTATTTGATGGTTTTTAGACATCAACAGATTTTCCATTCGGGTTATTTGTCATGCACACAGAGTGCCTGCCTAGCTGTTGTTATTGTTGTTGTTATTAGTATTATTATTGTTATTGTTATTGCTGCTGTTGCTGTTGCTGCTGCTGCTGCTGCTGCTGCTGCTTGTTTTTCCATGTCGTCATCAACGTTCATTTGCTGTTGTTGCTGTCTTGTGCATATTTGCAATGCGGCATGTCCTTGTGGCATGCGCCCTGGTTTTGCATGTGCATTATTATGCGAGTGTTAGCTAAATTGCAATTACATGGCAAATCACATTGCATGTAGCATTGTTGCATGCCCGTCCTCGTCGTTCCACAAGACTAGACACAAGGCTTATGGGCTATAATCACAGCAACAGCTGCTGCTGCTGCTTCTGCTGCTGCTGCTGCAGCTGCCTCTCGCCTGAAGGTGTTCCATTTGTATACAACAAATATTTCGAGTCTTGGCCAGTCCGTCCAACTCATTAGTTGGGCCGTCCATAAGCCCTGACCCATTAGAGAGACATGCATTATTAACGCCTCTGGCATCTGGTCAAATAAAATGTTTTGTATATCCGGCTAAATGCTTGCATGCATGCTCTACCTCTCTCCCTCTCTCTCCCTCGCTCTCTCTCTCTCTGTCAATTGCACGTACTTTGATAATTACTTATGCCAATCGCCGTCACTCACAAATCAATTTAGTTTGGGCATTATTCACATCACTTTCACAGCCTCCATCAAATTGAAATATTCATTATAAGTAAATAAATGAATAAATTATATACATGTGCATATACATATATGATCTTACATATTAACACTTTTGCAGGATTGCTGATGGCAACACAGCTCGAGTTTTGACTGTTTACTTTCATATGGTATTTGTGTGGCAAATTTTGAGGAGCATTGCGCAAATACACTTGTCGACTTCTGAAGGGTGTAGCGCTCAGTTTTAACAGAGCCCACGCGCACACATCCACACACACACTTCCTTATATAACTTATTGTAAATAATGAAAATTGTGATGATGAAAGTCGCACATGTCCAGCACGCTGAAAATCGAATTTCAAATATATTTGTATAAATATATATGTATATACAGATGTATTAATATATAGGAAAAGGCGTTTACACTTGAAGAAAAGGAGACCTACTATGCAATATACACAGCTATAGCAATAGTCCCACATGCAAGAGCAATAACAAAAGCGTAATAATGAAATTTTTTGTTTAATTACTTTATTTGAAAATGCTTCAGTTATGTAAAAAATATATTAAAAAAAAAAAAAAAAATTGGTCTGTTTATAAATTGATGACTTTTTAATTAATTAAGATAAAATAAAATAATATATAAATACTTTAAAATATGAAGAATATTTTAAAGGTTTGTCTTCATAAATTTTCTCATTCAATTATAATAAACAGTTGATTATTTATTTTAATATAATAAAAAAAAATAAATTTTTTTATTGTTTAAATTAAGTTATTCGTATAAATTTTGTAAATGGATTTTGGAATCGTATTATTAAGACTTAGACCACTTTAGAAATATTAAAAAAAAAAAATTATTTGATTTCATGCCCAAATAGTCGAAGAAATAGTAATATTAAATAAATTTATAAAATTTATGTTTATATTCAATTTAAGTAAATGCAGCAGAAAAGAATATTTGAATTTAACATTTTTAGTTTCTTTTTACAATTTACTATAAACACATTTAATTAATTATTATTTGATTTTCCTCATATTTCATATATCATAAGAAATATGCTTGTCCTCTAGAGATATACGAATTTATTTGCAGTGTGAATGCAATACCAGTAGAGATTGGTTTTCTGTCTGTTATCATATATGCACTCGAATTGCCAACGAAATTGCATGCGAACGGAAGTTCGTGCTGCCAAAAGTCAGCTGAGAGATCTGACTGAAAGCTGAGCGAGTCGAGCCGAGATTGTTGAGCTGAGTTGAGGAAGGCTCGCAGGCGGAGGCAGCAGATGCGTTGCACTTGATTTGAAATCAGATTGCTTGATAAATATTACAAAAACACATACATTCATTCATATTTTCCATAGTTATTATATATGTAGATACGTATCATAAGTATTTCTCTGCTTATGCAATAAACTAGTCAAAGTGAGTGCCATTAAGTGAGATACAACAAGAAAATTATTGAAGTCACGTTGCTAAAGCTAAAACTTAAATAGACCACAATTTCCAGTTGCCTTGTGTCTGTGTGTGTGTGTGTGGGTGGGTGGGTGGTTCGTTCTTTTGCCAGTGCTGTGCAAGTCGAAACAAAAAGCTGCAATTTCGCAGTGCATACTTTTGGGGGCGCACTAACAAGCAATGCGTGCGAACGGCAAACAAAGACGATGGCAACAAAACGGAGCCAACTACCAACTATGACGACTCCTTGCCACAGAGCCCAGACGCAAAGTGTGCTCCAAATAGCAGCTCAAGTATTTTTAGAGACAGGCGGGAGTAGAAGCAACAGCAGCAGCAGCAGCACAGGAAGCGGATATAAAGGGCCACATTGAGGCAGGGTGCGAAAGGATGCCAAAGGGTGCGTTGCGCATAGGAAGCTGCAGCTGAAGCTGAAGCCGAAGCCGAAGCCGTTGCTAAAGCCGGTTGCTGCTGACTGCAGCATGCTGCCAGAAGGAATCCAGCAGAGCGAGCAAGCATAAAGCAGGCGTAACAGAGACCCACTTAAAGATTGAGACACTCGCAGCATTTGGACTTGGCGTAGAAGTGCCAACGGCAACGGCAACTGGAATGGAAGTGAGTGTGAGTGTGTATGGGTGTATCTGTATGTGTGTGTGTGTGCGAACTGCTAAATGGCCAAACGCTGCTGCTGCTGCAGCTGCTTCTTCTTCTCCTTCCGTTTCTATTTCATTTTATTTTGGCACCTCAACAACGAAAACAGCTGCACAAGTGGCGAGCGCACAGAAAATATTGTTACATGAAAAATAGCAAACAAATTGAACCAAAATACATAAAATAAACCCAACAACTTTTCCTCTATGCTTCATTTCCTGCTGCTGCTGCTGCTGCCTCTTCTTCTTCTCTGCTGTTGTTGCACTTATTTGTTGCACATAAAAAAATGCTTGTACAAATGTTTGCCACATACATGTGCTACAATTTTATGGGAGGGCAGTGAACAACTGTAGCATTTCATTGATAAAGAATTTAAAATCTGTTTTGAAGTCACAAAAGGGTATAAAAAGGGAGTTTTAAGTGGTTTTTGGTTGAAGATTAATATTCACATTTATTATTTTTATTTTGATCCTCATTCATGAGAGTGAAATGAGTATATCAGCTTCGTTAAAAGTCCTTCTCATTTGGAAAATATATTTCTTCAATAAATCATTTTTATTTTTAAAATTTTATTTATATAATTTTAATATATTTAAAAAAAAATTTTAAATTAATTTAAATATAAAATATATTTAAAATAATTTTTTTTTTAAATTAATTTAAATATATTTTTTATGTGTTTTTAACTATTTTAAATATATTTTTAAATATTTTGTAAATATTATAAGTATTCCCATGAATGTTAAATTTTTTTCTTTAGTTTCTTATCCAAAGTTATTATTTTATATTTTAATAGTTTATAATTTTTTATTTTCTGCATTGCAGATTTTCTTTAGCTCACTCCAAAGTGTTAAGTTTTCAAATAAATTTCAATTGTTTTTTCACAGATTTTCTGATTTACATGTGCTAAATTATATCTGCAGTTGAAGCAGAAAAGTAAATATTTATGCATATTATATGATATTTACGCCAGGCACTGTGCAGCTCTGCTTGCAAATTCATTTAAGTAGAGCGTTAAAGTGTTAATGAGCTGCAGGTCATATGAGTAACGAAACTGTAAAGCAAACAACAAAAAATTGTTCCAAATGTTAAATGGAGTCCGTGGCAGCTGCAGCCTCAATCTGCCACACATACACATGCAGTTTTTGGCAACGAAAACTGACCGCGTTGGCCGCAGCTATCCACACCAAAAGCCATGATTGATAACATCTCAACATAAATATGTACACACACACACACACACACACACAGACACAGGACACGTGCGGTGAACATTTTAACGCCAGCGCGAGAAACGTGGCTGTAGGCTCATTTGTTGCAGCTGCTGTTGCTGTTGTTATTGTTGTTGTTATTGTTGCTGTTGCTGCTATTGTTGTTGGCTGGTTGACTGGCCATTGGCTGGGTTGTTGGCCTTATCGCATTCAGGCGAAACACGTGTAACTGTTGGCCATATCACGGCCAACAAGCTGCGTGTGTGTGTGTGTGGCAGTTTGCATTCTGTCAGCTGATTATGGTTGCATGCTCGTCGTAATAAATGCAACATTAAAGCAGCAACAGCACGCCACAAAGTTAAGCATTCACGAGACAGTGCATGCAAAAAGTTGCCGTTCAAGTGGATTTTGTACGGTAAAAAATATTGCAAAGAAAAGGAGAAACGCGTTAAAGCTTAAAAAAGCAAAACACAAATTGCTGAGAGTCGAGAGTCGTTTTTTTTTTTTCTACTCCTACTCCTGCTGCTGCTGCTGCTGCTCCTGCTGCTACTGCTGCTGCATTGGGGCATGAAAAACAATGCGGCAAGTGTAATAAAAACTAAGTAGCTTACAAGCCCATTGCTTTGGCCTCACCCTCAGCCAGCATAAAGAAGCTGAAACATTATGCAAAATTGTTGTCCAGGCTGCCTCTGCTGCGGCTGTTTACTTAACGTTTTGTGTGTGGGCGTGATTGTTGCTACATGCTGCTGCTGCTGCTGCTGCTGCTATTGCCACTGTTGTTGCAACAACATTGCTTTGCTGCCACACTCTTGGTGAGAATGTGTCTCTAATAACCTAACGTGCCGCTCGCATTAAATATGCTAATTTGTACAGTGAACACATTTTAAGCCCAGCAGCAGCCGGCGTCGCTGTGGCATACAGTGGACCCCTGCAAATGCCACCTGACTGACGACAGACGGCCAAGGACAGACGACCGAGGACAGACGACCGCCAACAGAACCGACGTCTCTCCCATTTGACACGCCCACAGTGTCACAGCGCCCCCGCATTCTCATCAGGCATATTATTTGCAGGGCAGGCAGCAGGCAGCGCATATTAAGTACATCTTGCCACATGTACGTGTTGTATGCCGTCATGTTGCACGGACCGCCCGTTGACATTTAGCGCGACAGTGACAACAACCACAACAACATCGTCATCAACAATAACAATAACAACAACAACAACAGCAGCAACAGCAGCAACAATGCTGGAATTGAGAAAAATTACGTTGCAAATGCTTGAAGAGAAATTTTATAATTTTTCTTTTCTTTCAGCCCTGACAAGATTTTTGCTTACGCTCATTTGCTGTTTGCTGATATTATATATATATATATATATATATATATATATATA
>NW_022045876.1:748067-794743 GCF_001654015.2 Drosophila navojoa | reverse complement strand
TATATATATATATATATATATATATATATATATGCTTAAAATCAGCGCTACTCTATGAAAAACAATGTAAAGCAGGAAACGTATTACGATTAGTCTGCGATTTCCGTTATATTTGCACTGAGGCTTGAATTTTAAATTTAAACAAATTACTTTTTTTTATATGGCTAGAGCTCAACTTTTTATTGTTTTTAATTTTAAGCTCATCCTGTGAGCCTGTAAATTAACTTAATAGCTCTTGAAATTTATTATAATTAATAAAAGAAGCTTTGAAAGCACATTAGAGCTTTGAGATATTTGAGTAGCTTAAGTGAACTTGAGCTAAGAGCCTTTGCTGAAATTAAATTAATTGAAATTACACATACTTTAATTTTATTTATTTAAAATTTTAATTTTTTATTTAATATTTTTTTTTTAATAATAATTTTTATTTAATGCATAAATATATTTTTGTTATATATTTGATATATTAAATTAATTTTTTATATCTTTGAATATATATTTTTATATATTTTAATATAAAAATCTGTGAAATTTTGGTATAGAAAAAATTAAGTTTAAGTTAAAATATAAAATATATATATATTTTTTTTTAATAGGAAATAATTTGTTTTAGTTGAAATATTAAGTCAGCTTTTGGACACATTTAAGCTATTTCCGAAGAAAATTAAGGAAACGAGTTAAATATATTTTCACTCCCTCAAATCCAAAAGTATAAGATATGTAGACATAAATTTACTGACTGAAACTTTCATCCAATGCAGTTAAGTTTTAGCCAAAATCGCTCCCAGAAGGGTATTTAGCGACTTGCTTAGATTTGCGCCAACATTGTCAGCAGTGTAAAAAGTCTTTTGGTGTGTGTTTGCTGTTGTTTTTTTGTTGTTGTTGTTTAGTTGCGCTTGTTGTTTTTATGTTGAAAATATTCAAATTATTCTATGGCAACTGTCGTCAGCGTCTGCCTGGCAACTGGCAACTGGCAACCGGCAGATTCACAAAAATTCTCCATTTTTAACGTTTTCTTCTTTTTTTCTGTTTTGTTCGCAACCCTCGGCTGGCACACGGCGCTGCTTCTCTCACCTGCCGTCATTGTCAGTGAATTAAAAACGTCATAAGGGCTTATTTAAATAAATTATGAACATGCAGCCCGAGGACGTGGCAACGTTGCGTGGGATTTTCAATAAATGTAAATAATTCAGCACATGAGTGAGCCAGCAAGCATATTAGCCAAAGCGTCGCTTAAGACATTAGAAAGCCATGTGAGAAATAGCAGCGGTGGCCTGGCTTATTCCTAAAGGAAATTAACACGCGGCCTACAACAGCGGCCAAGAAAGTTCAAAGTTTTCCACTCTTAATAAATATATGAACTTTATTTTTTGGCTTGCGCTATTTATGTTTAACTTGCAGATACCCTGTATTGAGTAAGCGTGAGATTGAATGGGGAGTATTTGGGTTAAGGTATTATATAGTAAATATGTAAATTAAGTATACGCAGCGTAAACTGCATCTAAACATATTTTATATTTTTAATGAAAAAATTATAAAAAATATTTATTATACACAATTGAACACTAAATATTAAAAACATATTCATCATTTTTAATAACATTTTTTAGAATAATAATATTGAAGAAAAAACAGTATTCAGTGAAAATTTCTTTTATTTTAACCATCGAAAATCTTTTAAAAATATTCAGAGTTATATTTTCATTAACTGTTTGCTTCACAGCCATTTCCAGGGTATTTACAAGTCCTTCAATGCCACTCACTATTTGCTTTGCGTTAATTTTCTATTGCGGCTAAATGCAAAGTTGTTGCGTCGCACTTCTGCGCCTCGGGCGCTGTCATAACTTTTCTTTTTGCTTCTTCTGTGTTTAGCTTGGCCAAAAAGCAAAGAAAAGAAAAAAAATAATAAAGTAAAAACAATAATAAAATTAAGCGAAATTACTTTTGGCCAAAAGCAAATAGGAATCCAAGCGTTAACGATCAAAACAAGCCATAAAATGTAGTTGGAGCTAAATGTAGTCAAAAACTGAAACAGAAATCGAGAGAGATATATAAATGGAAATAGAAATGTAAAGGGACAAGAGAACTTGAACCAGTTTAACAGAATTTTTATGCACTTTTATTTCTATTTTGGCAATTTGGCAGTTCGCAGCTCTCAGTTGGCAGTTGGCAGCTGGCTGCTACAGCAGAGTCGTGCAGTATTCACACACACACTCGCCAAGTGGCAATAATCAGCAGCCGAAAATGCAAACGAAATGCAAAACGTGCCTGGCTCAAGATGCAGGTGCCTGTTGCTGTCCCCTCGTCCTGGCCGCAGTGCTAAACGAAGATGGGGATAGACAAAAGGCGAAGGATGCAGCTGACAAAGAGCGAGCTGGGGTGAAAGTGAAAGTGAAAGTGAAAGTAACGCTTCATTGTTATCCTGAAGCGACGGCAGCAGCTCGTCCTGTTCCTGGCGCACAATTGCTAAAAGATAAACTCTAGCTGCGTTTCTTCGGGGCGTGGCACAACAAAACAGATGAAAAACAACAACAAAAAAATACCCCACAAAATAGAGAAAAAATGTAAATAAAAGTGGTGCAGAGCAAATCTCACAACAATTTGGGTCAAACAAGCAAATTGCATTCTGTTTAGTGGCTCTTGTTGTAGCTGCTATTGTTGTTGTTGTTGTTAGTGTAACCATTGTTGTTGTTAGTGCAATTGCATTGCCTCCTTTGAGGTTAAGCGCCGGCGAGATTTCCATGGGGAGCAACAGCTCCTTCACTGTGCAGCTAGTCAGCTTCCTCTTAGCTTCTCAGAGCTGTGTACCCTGGGCAAAGCAAACATTTGGCTCAACTCTTTTGTTGATTTAGTCTACAGTCCAGTCACTATATATACATACATATATATGTATAGTCTTTTCTGGTAACTACTTGACTTTTTCGTCTTCTTCCTGCAACATTTCTGTAAATTGAGGCAAGCAAAAATTGAAAAAGTTCAATTTACGCCAAAGTTTGATGTCATTTTTCATGTTCGTTTTTTTTTCTGCTTTCGCTTTGATTTAAGCGTTCGTCAATGTCATTAAATGGCGCAAAATGCACGCGCCAGAAGCTGAAATTGTGGCCACAGGATGCTCGATGTTCGAGGATGCTGCGCCAGACGTTAGCTGGCAACTTATGCAAATTTTCATGCAATTGAGACGCACTCGCGGCGTGCGCTCCCCTAAGGCATGTGTGTGCAAGTGTGTGTGTGTGTGTGTGTGTGTGTGTGTGTTGATGTATAAAGTATGTGTATAAAGCCTGGGTAATGTTGCTAGCAGAAGTGGCCCTAAACGCGTCGAGCAAAGGATAAAAGTCATAAGTAAATTGCTTTTCAAGTTGAGCATGTGCATTAAAAAACAATAACAAAAAACTTGCTAGAAGTTGAAATGTAAGATGTACGATATGATATTAGAATGTATATTTAAATAAAGAAAAGTAGAGAAAGAGAGAGAGGGACAGAGAGAGAGAGAGAGAGAGATGGAGAGAGAGAGAGAGCTGTGGAGAGGCCAAGCTAGTTAAGAGTCTTAATGTTTAGTGGAAGCTTTAAGAGTTTTTTTTTTCTATATATCTAATATTTTTTTTATAATTCCAAAGCTGTTGATGCTCTGAATGGATACAGCTCTATATAAATACAGTTTTATTCAGTTAAAAAAAGCTTTTCTTTCTAGCTCAATATATATAATTAGTGCTTATAATTCTTAGATATTAATTACAGTAAATTTGCTCTATATAAATGCAACATAGTTCACATTAATATTTAATAGATATTTTCACTCCAAGCAATTCCACAATATAAATGCTAATAGTACATCAACTTTATGTCCTTTACAGTAAATATCCTAAAACTCATATCCCTAAATACATTTTCAATGCAAACTCAAGCCCTTATCCATTTCACCTTGCAAACAGCAAATTCTAATTAAACGCAGCCAACTAACTAATTTAATTTAATTAGCCCACTCAGTGAATGAAAGGGAGAGCTAAATAGAGATAGGGCGAGTGTCATAGAGACAGAGAGAGGGGGGGACAGAGCGTGAGCAGGTGTTTCGCAACTAATCAAACTGAAGCACTCTGATGCCACTCTTGATAAAGTATTTAATGTAAAGTTCAATTGAAGCTGCTTTGGTATTTTCTCTAACCACAAAAGATTCGCATCTCATTGCGCAGCAAGATTTATGCAGCAGGCGATTGAGCTTTAATTAAATTGCCACTCAGTGGTGGCAGCTGCAACGGGTGCCAACAACAGCAACAACAACAACTACAACTACAATCGACTTGCAACCCGAGTAGCCATCAATGTTGCAGTTGGGGGAGTTTGGTCGACAATTGGACAGTTGGACAGAATGGAAAGCAACACCAAGGCGAAGGCGATGGCAAATATTAACTGTGCCAAAGCGCCAACAACAACAACAATAGTAGCAGCAACAGCAGCAACAGTAGCTGCAGCTGCTGCAGCATCAGCGACTGTGTCAACTGACAATGCCAATGGTAGCAGACAAAACCCTGCCACAGCAACACTCCACTTGCCACTTGCCACCTGGCAGTTACAACTCGCTGCGCGATTTTCATTTTCATTTACTTTTTAACCAGAATGAAAGAAATTCATGTACAATACATTGAATTTAAAAATAAAATATCTACATAGTGTATAGAGGAAAAAATTAAATTAAATAAAATATAAAAAATATATAAAAATATATTGTATTATAAATAGTAATATAAATATGAATATCTATGATATAAGAAATAGCTAAAAATTTAAGATATATAATATATGAAATATAAAGCATAATTAATTAGTTAATGTAAATAAATGTTTCCATAATTGAAGATAGATGGCAAATATATCATGACTTAGTATTAGTGTTTGTTTTATTTATTTAAAATTTAGATATAATCATTTTCAATCAAAAATATAAATATATAAAATATAATATTAGGGTTTTTATAAAAGTAGTTCAACATTTAAAGCATTATTATTTTTGTTTTGTTTATTTATTATTTAGATATACTCACTTTCAATCAAAAATATAAATATATAAAATATATTATAATTGAAAATATGGTTTTTATAATAGCAATTCAACATTTAAAGTATTATTATTAATATAGAAAAATATTTAACATAAACATTCATTTATTATAAGGATAGAAAAAATGGAATAATTTTACAATTAATTAAATTAATTAACAGGGTATTGTTAGCTGTGACTTACGTTTTCTTTCTTTACTCCTCCGCTTGCTTTTCGTGCACTCTTCGTCTTTCTCTTTTGTTTTCTTTTTGTATTTTTGCTAACTGTCTTTGGTGTTCGTGTTGTTAAGCACAATTTTAATTGATAAATTGCCACTTGGGCCATTACTTGTCGCTCTGCTGGCGCTGCTGCTGCCTCTACTGCCGCCGCTGCCACAGTCGCTGTCGACAAGGACGCTTTGAATAATTTGCCAAGTTGCCGTCGAGAATTGGAGCTGGCTGTGTAGCCTGTCCCGTCCTGTCCTGTCCTGGGCTGGCCTGGCCTGGCCTGGCCTGGCCTGCAGCTGGTGGACGTGCTCTAAGTAACGTTTACATCATCAAATAAAATAAAATGCTTGGACTCATTTAAAAAGCAATTAAATATTAAAAACACTTGTACAATTGTCGCTGACGGCGCCAATTGGCGCACTGGGCGGGGCAGGCGGGGCAGACGGGGCGTTGCGAGGGTCGCACCACTGACTTTTGGAATTTTGATTGTTTCTTTGCCTTCTCATTTACAAGCGTCGCGTCGCGGGCTCTGGAGGGTTTTGCGGTTTTGTTTGAGTGATTATGCAATTAATTAGAATCTCTTTGGCTGCGGTTAGCGCTAAGCGGATAGCGGAGGAGAGAAAGCGAGTCGTCGATTGTAATTGAAATTTAATAAATACCGAGCAGCGCGCGGCCAAGCCAAAAGGGAAAGCAAAAACAAGCAAGGAGGAAGCAAAAAAAAGAACATAGGAGAAACAGTTATTTGCAAGCAAAACGCGTTTCGCTATCCGACAGAGTTAACGGAATCATTTCCTTTGCGGCAGTCAGTTTATTAAAAGCGCGTCCGCACACGAAACGAGCGAGCGAGCGAGAGAGGAGAAGAAAAAAGCGCACGGAAAACGGTGAATAAGCAAAAACAATGCGCGACACGATCAAACACACAAGCATCAAGAAAAGCCAACAGACAATAACAGCAAAAAGCTACACTAACAACAACAATTGCTATGCCATGCTATGTCGGCCAATTTGATACACATCCGCAAAAAGAAAGCACAAAAAAAAAAAGCAAAACAAAAAAGTATTGCCAGAACACGGCGCGCACACACAAATAGAAACAACGAAAACTTAATACACTTCACTGCACTAACACTGCAATAAGGCAACTAAAGCGAGGCTGGCAAGAGCTGAGCTTAAGAGCGCGAGCACGGAAGACGAGGCGATAAAATAATGGTGAATTTACACATGCATACGCATTTCACCACGATCTGAGCGACTACAACAACGCCTACCTAAGAGCGCAGCGATGTGAACGCATCTCTCTTCAACAGGGATAAGACACTAGTGCGACGGCGACAGCTAGTCGATAATGGTGAGACGACAAAAGCCAGGCTGTCAGAGTGAAACGCGTAGATATGAAGTGCGACAAGAGACAAGCGATAATGAGGTGTTAATGCAAGCTGACAGAGCCAGGCGAATAGCACAAGGCGAAGAGAGTAAAATGATGACAAAAGCCAGACAACTAGACAAAAACAAAGCTGATGCGATGCTGAGATCAAAAGGCAAGCAGTGAAACTGAGAATTGCGAGGCAGGTTATGTCGAATGAAATCAAGGAATGACGAGACTGAAATGATGAGCGAATTAAATGAAGGCAGGCGGTGTATATGTGCGAGAGCGAGAGAGGAAGACATCAAATGCTATGACGTAAAACATATTCAATGGAAAGTATAAGAACATCAACTACTCTGTAAAACACAAGAAAATAAAAAATATATAAATGTTAATCTATGTACATATAGTAAAATTCAATTTACATTTTTTTTTATATTCATAAAAAAAGAAACAATTTCATCAAATTCCAGTTGACCCATAACTATTTAAGCTAAAATCATAATACTCGCCTTATAGTGTATCAAAATGCAAAGAACGTGGGCTTAGCCGAAAGCAAGAGAAAGCAAAAAATAAAAACAATATAAAAGTGACGTCCCACATAAGCGTTCAAAATATTCCATTAATTTGATTAGACTTTCGGGCAGGACGAGTCGTTTGAGGGTTAAGCCCTCGCTATAGCCACTGCCGCAAGCGTTGCGAATCGCATGCAAAAAGGCAGCCAAGAAAATCGGGCAGGCAGCCGGAAAGAAAGTCGTGAAGCAGGAGGTGGAGGTGGAGCAGGAGGATACAGGAAAGTGAGCATATGGCAACATTAAGACTGCATGTTGTTGGACACACCTCAAAATGGAGGCTCGTGGCTTTATGAAGTGCCGTTATTAACTATGGGCGAAGAGAGGTTCAGAGGTTCAGAGGGCAACGGCTGCTTGTTCGCATTATGCGTCATAAGAATTTAACGCACAAATGCTCAAATTGTCAATAAGAAACTTGGCACGCCCCATCCACAACGACCCCCCTCTCGTGAAGCTTACTTATTTACTTTTTATACCTCAGCGGCGCGCACACATTAAATGTCCAGCGCTTCTTCATTAGGCCGTGGCAACCAAAGAGGGCGAGAGAGAGAGAGAGAGAGAGCGAGACGGCAAGAGAGCTTTGGTACCGTTAGCCGGCAAGCTAAAACTGAAACAGTTTTCCGGCCAGGCAATCATTTTTTATGAAGGCACTTGCCAGGAGGGGCAGCTGGTGGGCGGGTGGGCGTGTGGGCGCGCGCGTAGCGCATCAAAAACCCATTTGGCCGCCATTAACTTGATTGAGTCGAGCTGCTGCTGCTGCTGCTGCTGCCACGAGATGTTGCCGCACTGCGTTTCTCACTCGCTGTTGTTGTTTTTTTTTTTAGGCAGCATTTAAGTTGAAGTCGGCACATAAATGAAAATTGATCATGTGCTTTGTCTTTTCTGTTTTGACCTAACCTCAAACTCCCCGCACCCATCCACACACCCCACCCCTTCAGCCTACCCTCACCCGCACCGCATGTTAACAACTAATATTTCAGCGTTTTCGCATACGTTTCGCAGAGGTGTGCGCCGTCTTGGCCCACAGCTCACAGCTCGTGGGCCATTAGTTGTCATTAGTGGCGTTTTGGCCTAATTAAACTTTTGCTGGAAATACCCTTACGCCAATCACTCATTAAACTTATCTCCTTCAGCATTTGTCATCAGATTCACACACACACACACACACAGAGACACACAGCCCTTTCACCTAATTAAACGCACCAGGTTTTACTTCGTCTTCGTCCAACTTCATGGTGGGAGCACTTGACCCAGTTTTCAGTCCAGGTATCTGCCTGGCATCGACTGGCCAACCAGGCTGAGGATTAATACACATTTCCAGTGTTGTTTAACGCTGTAATTACACCACTGTCACTGCCACTTGTCAAGTTGGCCAAAACAACTTTTCATAAATCAATGAGTTTGCTCGCCACAGCAACCTGAAGCTGCTTTCGCAAGACATTCTTCTAAGCAGGTAGCAAACATTTATACGTTTTTCCGATGCTAGAGTTTAATCTCTTTAGCATAAGCCATCAAATTTTGTGAGCAAAACGAAAACGAAAGATGTGGAAAAACTACGTTACTGAACTCAGAGCAAAGTTGAGGAAGATCTTCTAAATTATTTGTAATTTTATTAAGAAATATTCATAAAAATTGTACAAAATTTGAAAAAAGTATAAACAATATTTTTATATTAAAAAATAAAAAAAATATATATATAATTTGTAATATAAATAAAATTATAAATAAAAACTAATTAGTTTTAATTGTAGTAATTATTAAAAAAATAATAATAATCAAAATTTATAAATACTTTAAATAAACATATATTATTTTTTTTATATGCATACCTTTAAATAAAAAATAATTATGCAAATTTTTTAAAATAACAACAATTAATGAAATAACAATTATTAAAAATAATTAAATATCATTTATAAAAGAATGTTATATGTAATGAAATAAACCAATACCAAACAATTTTTTTTAAATTTTAATATATACATATGTCAGTCTAATAGGCAATTAAATAAATTTGTTTATTTATTTTTTAAATTTATATTTCTTTTTTTTTAATATCTAGCTTCATATTTCTTAAATTGCATCAATTTATTGCGAATCCACAAGAGCTTTACCTTAACAAATAGTTTTACCTCTACAAGAAAAATGCAAGAAAATACTTGAGATATTTGATTTCATATAAGATATACATACATACATATACGCTTATATAAGGAATCTATGTTGCATGCCAATCTATCAAAAGAGAAACTATTTCAGCAGCAATTTGTTGAATATTCGTACTTTAGGGCTGAATTAAAGTTGTGTAGATGCTTTTTATCAGATGATTGCTGAAGCATGTCTCAAATGGGTTTTGCTGAGGAGCTGTTGCATAACAAATCGATTTCACAACCGAGAGAAAATACTACGCTTAATGCCTGGGAATCATTGAGTCACGTGTCAAAATAATCATTCGTATAGCCTTTAACTCTACGGACTCAAAGGCCTCAACGGTAGCTGGCTCAACTATGCATAGCCAGACAGAGCAGCCATGACACAGACAGCGCATATGTGTGTGTGTGTGTGTAGGTACAAAATAAATAAATGTGATTTGTCATTTTGCAAACATAAAGCAGCAGCAAGAATTCAAGAAGCTGCCTTTGAGAGAACATTAAATTGCAGTCAAATGGCACACACAGTGCATGCCGAATGTGCACGCACACATACAGATGTAGTTATATATATTTCAATATACATATATATATATGTATGTGGCCAATGAATATGCTAGCTTTTGGCTTTGGCCTTGCCTGGCAACTTCCAGTAAAAAAGTGGAAACTCGTTTGTTGCTCGCCATGTAGAGTATTAAATTATTCGAGCGTGCCGGCAACGCAAGCAACAGACTCCACACGAATATACTTTTGTATGCAACACTGCGCACACAAAACCAAATCCAAACTTGACTTTGCCTTGGCCCCCCGTCCCTTGGCCCAGCTGCAGCGTCATGAACATCTGTGAGCCTGGCAACTGTCAGGCGACTTTTAGCAGCAGCAGCAGCAGCAGCAGCAGCGGCAGCAACTGCAAGGAAACTCCACTCGAGGACTGCAACAAAGTGTGGCAACATCAGCATCAGCGCTCATTTGCAGCAAATCAACTTCAAGAGTCAATGTTAAGCGCCATGTAAAATTCATTCGACTGAGCACATGGCCAAAACGCCAAAAGCCAGACCCAGACGCCAACTGCAAGAAGTGAGACTAGACTGTGGGCTAGCAAATACTCTTAAGTTGGGCTTAGACTAAAATTTTCAAATATATACCAAATGGCAAGAATATACGTGAATCTATATAAATATATTTTTATTAAATATATTTAAAAAAAAAAATAAATAAATAAATAAATGGAAAAAATTAAAAAAAAATATTAAATTGTTAAAAAATAAAGTTTTTACTAAAATAAATTGTTTAAAAAAATAATTTAAAAAATTAATGGAAAAACTATAAAAAAATTCGATTAATAAAAGTACAGCTTTTACTTAAAATAAAAAACTATTCTAGCTTTATTTTTAATTTTAATTAATTAATTTAAAAAAAATAATTTAAATTAAACTACCTTTAATATAAAATTACTAATTTAATGTTTATTGAATGATTTTTCGTATACAGAAAAATTATCTGAAAATAATATAATAAATTTGCATACTGTCGATTTTCCAACAGATGACAAAACAAAAAAAAAAAAACAAATAAAAAATATATATATATAACTAAACAAAGCCTTTTTATGGACATTTACAATAAAATTTTTTTTTAAGTTAATCGATTCATAAAAAATAGGAAATATTAGTTTTATTTATTTATTAAAAGGAAGTATTAGTTTTAGTTAGTTTTTCAATTAAATGCCAATTAAAAATATCGAAAGCCATTTTTAATGACATTATATATAATAAAAACAAAAATTTCTTTTAGCAATTAGTTTCTATAACAACTAACAGCTAATACTACAAGACTTAGATTAGTCTAGTTTGAGTTAAGTAAATCAAAGACAATATCTACAGCAACAATCTCTATCGAATCTTATTGGCTGAGCTTAAGAGCTTGTTTGCCTATATCAAATGCCCCTGGGTGAGCTATATAATCGACGTTCAATAAGCTGCCAGCTCTCCAGTCATGCGTCACATATTCGATGGCAAACACAAGCTACCTTTAGCAGCAGCACATCAAAGGCAGCAAAAGAAGAAAATATCTCAAGCAGAGAGTGAGAGCGAGAGAGGAAGAGAGAGGAGAGAGCAAGAGAAATGCGTGCAAAAGTTCGAGAGGCCGTCAGCTGGCGTTGACATGTGGCGTTAGGGTCCAGGGTTCAACGAGCCCAGCTGTTGACCTTTGTACAGGTTGCGACCTGCTGTACCTGCCAGACCCATCGCATATACACGCATATATACATATATACACATAATCGACAGCTCCAGATGCACGTCAAATATGTCTGCCCGTTGAGTGAATCCGAACGCTTTGATTTTCATGAAATTCGTCTTGGACCTGTTCACATTATATACATATATAAAGTTACAAAATCAGTTAAAAAGTTAGCAGCTGGCAGGAGTAGCAGCAGGAGTGGGCACCGAGAGAGGCTCCATCAGTGGAGTGAGATCTCCTTGTCCATGTCCTTGCTGGGCGCGTTGTACTCAATGGGCTTGATGATGGTGAACGAGCAGGTCAACTTCTCGCTGATTCTGAGCACAGCGCCCGAGTTGTTCATCTGCCCGCAATAGTTGGGCGCCGAGAATATGGTGAGGAGTATGCGATGTCCGAAGAACTGATAGCCATCCTCGACCACCTCGTGGGCGCGACAAATCAAATCGAAATCGTTGCGAACGAGAAACTCTCGCACTATGTCCTCCGAGTAGGTAATGCTAACGCCGCGATCATTGACGCCCCAGCCATGGCCCGCATAGTTCAGATCGGCCCAGAGCAAATCGCACAGCAGCCCCGATTTGGGCACATCCGTTGGCCGTGGCAGGTCCCGGATCTGCTGCAGGCTCTGCAATTGGGGCGACAGTCCGCCGTGACAGCAAAAGATTCGCTGGCCAACGACAGCGGCCACGGGCATGTTATTGAAGCAATCCACAAAGCTGCGCCAGAGCTTGATGCTATAGCGACGCTTCATCTCGTCAAAGAACCCTGCGGAATACGGGCAGGCATACAGTTATTCAGTTATTCGTAATCTCTGTCTCACCATAGATCTTATTGATGCTCGCACACTCGTGATTCCCGCGCAGCAGATGCATTCGCCTCGGATAGCGCAGCTTGTAGGCGAAGAGCAGCGTCATTGTCTCTAGGGATTTCTTGCCCCGGTCCACATAGTCACCGAGGAACAGATAGCAGTGCTTCGGCGGCCAGCCGCACACCTCGAAGATGCGCAACAGATCCTCGAACTGCCCATGCAGATCGCCACAGACATTGATCGGGCCGTCCATCTCGAGCAGCATCGGACTCTGGGCGAACTCCTCGCGCACCCGTTCGCAGAGGGCGGCCAGCACGTCCGCCTCCAGCTCGCAGTAGCCGGCTTTGAGGCCACACAATTGGCTGATGATGCCATCGATGTCCTCCTCAGTTAATATCATTCTATGAATTTAAACTGCAATACAAATGGGTGTATAATTGTGTATTGGGTTTTTGTGTTTTGTGACACTTAACTAATTTATGAGGATCCAGAATAAAACTAAATATATGCCTACTCACACATGTTTATTGTGAGGGCTGAAGCCTAATTGACAATTCATTTATGCTGAAGGCTCCGTCGAGCCAACCAAAGAAAAACCTCAATAATGCCCAGGAAATAGAGATGACAACGTGAAAGTGTGTTTATACCGCGTGTCACAAAGTTCTTAATGACTAAACTCTCTGATTCGATTAGATTAAATTCGATTCTATATCAATTGTTACATACTGACAAACAACAGGGATTATTCTGTATTGTCGGGCCTTGCTCGAAACATTTTTCAACTATCCTTTATTTTATCTATATATATTTGCAACCTATATATATTTTTTAGCAAGGAAATTTTTCAGACTATGTCTAAATGAGAAATTATATAATATGTAATATATATATTATAGGATATATAAATAATTTATATATTATAAATCAAATTATAATAATAATAATAGGAGTATAATTATAAACATTATTTATCGGATAATTTATAATTAAAAATTGCTATTTATTTATTTTATATATATGTGTATATATTAACTATATTTATTTTATTATTTAATAAGTCCTAACTATATTTATTTATATATATTTGAATTATATTTATTTTATTACTTAATATGTGCTAACTATATTTTATTTATATGTATTTTTATGCAATTAAAAAAAATATTTTAAACAATTAATTTTAACATTTATTTTTGTATTATTTAATGTGTGCTAGCTATATTTATTTACATATTTTATTTATATTTATTTTTATGCAAATAAAAAAAATGTATTTTAAAGAATTATTTTTAACATTTATTTATGTTTTTTATTTATTAAGAAATAAGAAATATCTTATCACTGGTATATATAATTGTGATCATTATGTTATCTGATGACCGACTATTAAAGAATCTTTCGCATATTTCATTCAATTTGACGCTTCTAAATTTCTCTGATGAATTGTGACAAATGCGTAAAAAGCAAACACGACACATGACCAACTCTAATCAACACAAGCACACACACACAGACAGAGAGGACTTTACACACACACCTACACACACACACACACACACCCACACACACGCTGAGCGACCTTGCGCCGTCCGTTGGACAAGTTAAAGGAGAAGCGTTAAAGTGCAAAAGATTTATGAAATTTATTTATATGCCTGTAAAAATGCCAACGGCAAGTGCTGGGCGCTATGAAAGAGCGGACATAGGCGTGTTTTAAGTGGGCTGGGCGCAGTGTGGGAGTGGGCGTTGTTGTGGGAGTGGCGTGTATTTGGGCCAGGCTAACATCACATTCCCATCAACTCAACGCGGACAACTCGAAGCGGGTGCCATCACACTCTTGCTGTTGTTGTTGTTGTTGTTGCTGTTGTTGCGATGTCGTCGTAAGCGGATTTGCGACAAAACTCATTCGACTCGAACCACGCCCACACCCAGGCAGCAGCTGGACTGGACAGCGGTTCGGTGCGGTCGGTTGAACACTATTGTTGTTGTTGTTGTTGTTCTGTTTGGGGTTGGAGGCGCCTTAGAGGCTGCAGCTTGTTAGCAATGACAGCGAGGAGCATCAAGGCTAAATCCTGTTAAAATTTAGTGCAAAATAAGATAGAATGTTGGCTCTTGTGCCTAGGCAGCGCGACAAAAGAAGATGAGAGAGAACCGAGCAAAAAATAAAACGAAAAATTGAGGAAAGTAAATTCTTTTAGCTATATAGATATATATATATAGATTTATTTCTCTCTTTCTATATATAAACCGTTTTCTTTTGTGCACTTTCACTGCGCGCCAAGTTTTGGGGCATTTTCCATTCAAAAGTAAAATGAAATAAAATAAAATAAAAACCGACCCAACTTGCTCAGATATATATATGTATATATAAATATCTAAAATATATATACATTTACATATATACAAATGTATATATGTACATCTGCCGCTGGGCCCATAAATTGCCGCCAAAAGCTGCAAAAAACAATAAAAATAAATGAACTTGAGTTCGGTTCTCGGCCATTGGTCTCTCTCCCACACACACTCTCTCTCTCTCTCTCTCTCTCTATCCCACTCTCTCTCTCTCTCTCTCTTTCTCACTCTCTGGCAATTTCATTATTATTACCTCACTCCGCAACGCCAACTTTTCTTCACGGCTATTGTTTATGTGACTTTTGGCCATTCTGGCCATTAGTATTTATCGTTGGGACCCGCCGGCAAGCAAACGCATGTTATATGATAAAAAATAAATAAATCTAACAACATTTATCTCTATAAATGCGAGCATGCCAATAATGTACATTTTTTGCTTTTTTTTATTTTTAAATTGCTTGTCAATAGAAAATTAAAATAGAAAGGGTTAAGCTCTGAAAAAATATTACAATGAAAGAGAGAAATTTTATTCTTTTTACCAGTTTGAAATGTATTTGCAAGCTAATCTGAATAGCAATTATTTTTTTGTATAATATTTTAAAATATATTTTCTCTTTACAAAAAGAGTTAATTTATAAAAAAAGAATTATTTTTTTAATATATTTTTTATAGATATATTTTTTTTATATGAATAATTCAAGGTTCAATTCAATTTCTCTTTTACTTTTTCTGTTTGATTGCTCATTTCAATTCGTCTGTCTCTGTCTCGCTCTCAACACTCTGTCTCTATCAATTGCTCTACGATTTTCTTTTTCTATGTCTCTCTTTCTCTCTCTTTCACCCTCTCTCTATCCCTCTCACCCTATATACCGCTTTCCGTTTAGTTTCTACCTCTCACTCTTTCCATCTATATCTCTATCTCTCACACACACACTCTATCCCTCACCTCTCTCTTTCTCACTCTCTCTTTCTCACTCTCTCTCTCTCTCTCTCTCTCTCTCTCTCTCTCACTGCTTTATTTCAGTCGACTTTTTATGCATATATTCTATATTATGATCACTATACTAATTATTAAATACTAAATATATAAAATACTAATTATTAAATACTTGGTTTAGCTATTATTGTCAAAAATTAATCTCCTTTAGCTTTTGTTATGACTATCAACTCTTTGCATGCCGCAGCAACACTTAATACCTCATCATTCTAGCAAGTTTTTGTTTTATATCATAACATTCCAAAGGGCTTTTAATACTCTGTGGAGTATGTAAAATGCAAAAGAGGAGTGAAAAAAGAGTCACGAAAATAAGTCAAGTCATGTTATGTAACTTAACCTTTTTACATAAAATGTCCTTTTGGTTACTTTGTTTACTTAAGCTTTTGCAATCGGGTAATGCCGCACACTACAACAAAATCAATGTGAGTGTGTGTGTGTGTTTGTGTAAGTGTGTGTGTGGTAACAAAAAGGAATCAAAATAAAATACTCATAAATACCCGTGTATATAGCAACGTTTACAAAAAGTCAACTTTATAGAAAGACAAGCAGCACTGTGAGTGAAGGAGCAGGAGAGAGTGTGAGAGTGTGAGAGTGAGGGAGAGCGCTGTAAGTTGTTGGGCACATGCAATGCAGACCGCTGGGCGACTTAACGGAAACGGAACGAATGCTGCTGCCATTGCTGCCATTGCTGTCAGGCAGATCCTAAGTCGCAGCACGTGCGAGTTCCCTCAGCATTGTTCTTGCCGGCTGCGTGAAGCGTTTGAGTGGAAAAAGGCAGTAACAAATAGTGACAGTTACTTCTTGTTGCTTTCACTCCACTCTCTATCTATTATTGTGCTCATTCCCTTTCATAACCTTTCATTTCAGTTTTCAGTTGGTCAACTTTCGAATTCTATAAGTATATGAATATGAAAGACAGTCTTGGCTGCCGACTTCATAAGCCGATAGAGACTTCACGGCCAGACCAGCCAGCTGAGGTGGCCACAATAGCTATATATGTAAATATTGTGGAGCGTAAAAGGATTTATCCCCAATTTGGACTCTCCATAATGTCCAGACTGAAAACTTGCCGAAAAAACCTCAAAGTCATTTATTTGCTTTGCGGCTGTTAAACAATTTTGCATTGCTCTGAAAGGCGGCGCACAACACGAATACAAAGGGGAAATCATTCATGGTTTTCAGAGCATGAATCACATGCAAATCGGCACTCGGACTGCATGGACTAACGGCTGAACGGCTGAACGGACGGGCAGACGGGTGGATGGCAGGACGAGCGGACAGCGGTCAACGTAAATAGATTCATAAATCAGCATGAAAACATTATTTTGATTTCCGTTCCACAAAAGAAACGCAACGAGTGCTTCGGTGAGATGTAGAAGAAGCAGCAGATTCGGAGATGTCGACGGAAGCAACTAATTGGAGCATAAACTAAATTCAGTAAAGAGCAATGCGTTTTTGTTCATACTCTATGTTTGATGAGGCGGCTACGAATGAGACTCTGAGGCAGTTTGATGCGTTCAAAATGTGGAATTAAAAGATATAAGTAAATGAAAAAAATGTAATAAATAAGACAGATTATAATACATATTCGAAAGATAAAATAATACAAAAACTAATTATAAATAAAAGTTTTATGAAAAAAAAAGAAAGCAAAAGCTGAAAAATATGTTCCTAATTTCTACATTGAGTCGCAGCTATAGAGATTTTATAAATAATTTTATGTCTTTGCTTTTATAATAAACCTATCGTATTATCTCATTCGATAGCAGCAACTCTTAATATTATAATATTGTTTACTATTTATTGTTACTATTATTGTTTTTAAACATATTTGTTTTTAAGAAACATCCTGTTTAAACTATATTTAATATTAACATTTAATATTTAATTATATTTTTTTTTTATTACCTTACAGTTAATTATATTTTTATTATATAAATAAATATAACTTATTTGTTAATAAATTATTAATATATTTTAAATCTACTTATATTTTTATATTATTTTTATTTTCTTATTTATATTATTAATTTTTTGCATTTATTTATTCTTTGGACTTTCCTTGGACTTTTTATAACTTTATAATTTGGGCTACATTTCGACAAAAAATTTTGTATTTTATTTATTATTTTCTTGAGTATTTAGCTGCAGTAAATTAATATATTTCTATTTTTTTTATTTTTTTTTTAAGGCCAAAGAGAGAGCAGCACCCAATGGATCTCTACAATTTTCACCAAAATGTGCACTGCATTGCATTCAATTGGAGCTGCTTCATTATTTGAGAGAGTATTTAGAGAAATTGTCTGCCCTAACTGACCAATTTCATTTCGTATTTGTTTTCTTTTATCGCCCATCGGAAGGATGCAAAACGTTGACACAACGTCATGTGGCTGGTGAATTATGAGTGGTTGCTTCTTCTATCTATTTGTTTGCTTCCTTTTTCATTCTTTATTTGTTTTTTTTTTTTTTTCTGTCAAGACTTAGGCCATTGGCAGTATAACAATGAGCACTTCCGTTTGTCAGCCTGTCACACACTCTCTCTCTATAACTGTGTGTGTTTGTGCGTGCAGCTGCTGCTATTGCTGTTGCTGGCAGCTTTGCAATCAACTCAAGCGCGCTCAAAAGTATGCTATACACAAAAAAAATGCCAGGGAATGGAATAATACAAGAAGGGGGCAACGGCAGCGCCTTGTGCATTTGCTGCATAAATGTCAGGGCACAGCTCATGACATATGAAATGAGTTTCATGGCGGCTGCTGCTTCAGCTGCTGCTGCTGCCGTTGCAATTGTTGCTGCTGCCGTTGCAATTGTTGCTGCTGCCAGCTGGCGGCATCTCCAGCCGCTGCTTAATATTTCCGCTTGCACACTTGCTTATTTATTATGTTTTCCGCCACCATGCGGCGCACACCAAAAAGAAACGAAAGGGAAGAGAAACGAAAACAGACGAAGCCAGCCACAAAAATGGGGGGCGTGGCGCAGTCACCACTGGCTTTGGCTCAAGTTGCTCTTGACGCGCTATTATCCAGCCAACTAAGACGAAGTCCACATGTTTTGCCCTCGGTGCCCTCTATGCCCTTTTTTGCACTTGACTTCTCGCCATGCGTCTGGGCTGGGCTCTGCCCGAGTCCTGCTGGTGCTGCTTAAGTGCCTACATAGGATAATCTGCACATCTCAAGTCAGCGCGTAATTGTAGTCCCTCAATGCAGTCAAGCTGTGCAGTTGACTGCACAAATCCCACTTACTCCGTTTGCGTCTCCTGCTCCTGCTCCCAGCTACGAGACTCCTGCCACCATCTGTGCAGCAGTTTTGTGCCGTTCACAATCCACATGAGCTTTGCATTTTGTCGAGCTTCCTGTATGCGACCCTTTAAGTAATTACCATGTGGCGTTCTTTTGCTGTCTGCCAAACGCAGCAGGAGACGGCAGCAGCCGCATTGAGGGCCAATGGCCAATCGTCTAGTTTGATGAATGGCTGGCATTTCGTTTATTAAATAAACCGGCAAAAAATGTGCGCCACACAATGCTGCATGCGTGCAGCATGTTGCATGCGTTGCATGCCGCATGCTGACCGCGGCTATTAAGTTTGCTTGCGATTGAAAGTGTTTTCCGAGAGGTGGGCAGGCAACGCATTGCGCGTTGATGCTAATTAGGCACGTGACATGGCAGCCAACAAGGTGAGACAAACACACACACACACACACACATACATACACAATGTCATTGACATTGGACTTGCAGCAGACACAGATTTGTGCAACTTTAGCCAAGCTGCTTCCAATTACAGACGAAACACGTTTGGTGCTCAAATGTTTGCTCGCATAATCAGTTGGTGGCACATTTGATGCCTTTTCAATTTGCTACACGAAAATCAAATGTGCGTGTGTGTGTGCGTTAGCAACAAGGATACGCTTACGCTATGCGCCAAGGATACAAGGATATGTTGCCAACATAAACCCTTGATGTGCGTAGTGCGTATCAATAAAATGAGCCAACAGCTCGACTACGTTTGATGTCAATGTCTTTGCTTTTGTGCACAAATACGCTGTGGCCATAAACGCTGAAAATTGGGGCATGATGGACCAAGGGGTAAGCAGGTGCAAGAGCAAGGAAGAACTAGTAGAAGTTGACGGGTTGATTGCAGGCATCGAAAATTCAGTTTCAGGTAGTCAATAGACGACTTTAATCAAATTGGGCACTGGGCATTGTCTATATTGCAGCCTTTGACTGCCCGGTTGTCTATGGAGATATTTGACACTTGCACATGCACAAGGCGCGAGCCCTGCATAGTTCATATGCCAATGCATTCCTGCCCAACAGCAGAACTAGTCCTTTACTGAATTGGACAAACTACCCATAATAAAATAAATAAAATTATATTTATAATATTTGATAACTTATTGTATTTATTTAAATGTATTTATATAATATAACTTGTGGAAGGCAATTATAGCATTTATGGACTTTCTTCTACTGATTTCAGAAATATACTTGAATATCCCAGAGATAACGAATGTCGATGAATATCGAAACCCGATTTAATAATTCTAAATACATATTATAATTTACTAAAATTTATTCTTATTATATATTTATATTTATTTATAATATATTTATCTACTACTTTTTAGTCTTTATACTACTATTCTGCTTGAAATAAATAGTAGTATTATTTTCTTTTTATATTATTTTTATACTACTATTTATACATTAAATAAATAATAGTATAAATTATATAAAATATTTTATTAAACGAAAAACTACAGAGTAACGTAGCATTTTTAAACGCTGAGTATAATTGCATTTTTATACCAAATTTATGCTACTATTAAAATATAATAATACTACTACTCTTTATACTACTATTTGCTCTACATAAAAAACAGTACTATAATCGCCTTGGTATACTCTATTCATACTACTTTAAGAACTAATCAAACTACTATTTTCTCTGCATGAAATAAATGGCACAATTATTCCATTTCAATACTACATATCGTTGCACTACTATTTATTGCTTGTACTACTATTTGTTCTGCATCTCTTCGATGGCACACGCATACTTATTTTAGTCTCTATTTACATTCACTCACACAGGGTACTTCATAGTTCAACACATTGTCGTGCAGCTGCTTCAGTTGCTTTTTTGTTGCGGTCGTTGAAGTTCACACGGCGTAGCAGTAAGGTGCTTACGACAACACGCAGGTGTTTCGCACATCAACGCCACCACAGGCACATGTGCATATATATCCATACACATATATTTGTGTGTGTGTCTGTATAAATTTGTTGTTAGAATTTGCCATCAAACAAGCAGCAAACTTTCATGTTATTGAAAAACGAGCAAAAGTAAAGGAGAAAAGAAATCCCTAATACTTACTTGCAGAATAATATCGAGTGACAGAGCAGTGTATATATACATACAAATGTGTGCGTGTGTGTGTGTGTGTGTGTCACCTACTGTGTTAGTCCTTGTTAAGCATTTTTAAATGGATACCTTTCATATGTCGGTTTGTTGGGTTGCCTTTGTCGCATTGTGCGTTGATTAAATTGTTTCTGCCAGTCTCCCTCTCACTCTCTCTCTCTCTCTCTCTCCCTCTCTTTCTTGCTCTGTTTGACTACACAATTTATTGTGCTGTAAGTTGTGTATTTGAGAAAAGATTATTTACCCGAGTGAACAGCACAACTGAGTGACTGACAGCGCTGTGTATTAGCTTGCCTTTGATCGATAAGGTGTTGTATATCTGTCATCTAAATGATTGCTAAATTTGCTCGGCTTATCAAATATGCATAGGCAAATTGCCAAAAAACCGAAAGGAAAACTGAACACACAAACAATAGCAGGAAGGAGGCATATTAACGATATTTCCTATTCAATTGTTAACATGTTAAATAAATTTGAGTTCTGCATCATCATATATAATAAAAAATAAAAAATATATAAATAAAATATATATTAAAAAAAATAAATTAATTAATAAACAAATATTTTATTCTTGACACAAATAATTAAATGCAGTTTTTTATTCGAAATAAATATTCTTCATGTTTATTTAATGGTAAATAGCTTAAAAAATTTCTTAATTTATATAAAGTAGCTAATATAAAGTAGCTAAGCTGACTGAAGCATATAAAATAAATAAACTTAAAAAAAAATGTTATAATAATAAGCAAAATATGTATTTTAATATATAAATATATGTACATATATTTAAATTAATATTTATAAAAAAATTAAGGAAATCATTATTTAATAGTATTTTATTTATTTTATATTATTTTATTTACTTTATACTACACTCGGGCAATACAGTTTTATTTTTATAATAATCTTAATTTAATAAATAATAACTTATTTATATTTTGTTTCTTGTTTTTGCAATAAATATTAGCTTACAATTATTTATTCACATTTCATCAATAAATTTTGCCTAATGCCAATTCTATCTCCTAATAATCTCAAAGTCTTTGGTCACCTTCAACAATGACAAAATTCTTGCAAAAAAAAGAAGCTAAGCCCCAAAGAACTGATAAAATTTAATTAATAAATCCGTGTGAATTATTCAATCGGAAACATTTTATTATCGGCACACACCAAGATATATCCTTAAGGATATACTCGTATTGATATGCCTTAGGCAGATGCCATATGCGTAATGACTGAGGATTTGCAATAAAGGCAAAGGATCCACTTCACCACTTGTTGGCCTGACACCTGAAATCACCTGGCCTTTGGCTGGATGTAATTTATGCAGGCATATTGCGTTTCAAGGACATGCTCATTACACGCAACGCGAACCTGTTGTGGTTAGCTTGGCTCAACAACCAAAGGGCAGGCCAACTGCGGCGACCACAACAACAGCAGCAACAGCAACGGCAACGGCCACGACTACAGCTAGAGCTGATGCTGAAGCTACAACACCAACAACAGCAACAACAAAAATTCACATTAGCATTTTTCGCAGCTTCAGCTGGCTTTTTGCTTTATGAGCAACTTATGCCCTCTGCGTATATATCTGCATGTATATGCTATACAGTGAAAGCCAATGTTGTAGTTGTTGTTGTTGTAATGCCCATTGAGTAGGGTTAACAGTTAAGGGTATATTTAGCTTAAAGCAAATGCTTAAAATTGCCGGAAGTTGGGTGTATTTATTAGCTGAGCTATGGGAGTTTATATTACGTATACGTCAGTGTATAAGCTACGTAATAATATACGTAATTTAAGAGCTAAAGAGCATAACAGCTGTTAGAGCAGCTATGCCTAAATGCGAAAGCAACTTAAGTGTTCTTCCCTCTTGTATGGAAACAGATCAAAAAGAACTTCAGTTCAATGGGAGTTTCAAATTACTTCAGCAGAGAAAAGTGACGCTCTAACAAGTCTTATATCAAATGCTGTTCATGCTAATTCAATCCATATTCTTATTATCATAATTAGCATCATTATTACTATTATAATTTTTAACTTTTAATATTATGAATACTATTATTATTTTGATTATTATTAATAATATTATCCTATTCATATTAATTCATATTGTTATTAATATTATTATTATTATTATTATTATTATTATTATTATTAATTCATATTTTTATTATTATTATTATTATTTTAATTATTGATTAATTCATATTATTATTATTTAATTATTTTATTGGCCATATTATTTATTATTTTATTTTATATAGTATAGTATGCATTATACAGTATAGAAGTATGCCTAATAAAATTTAAAAAAAAAATAAATAAATTAAAATAAAAATAAAATAAAATAAAATAAAATGTAGCTCTTGCTCTACATTGGTCACTTTATTTGTACTCTAAATAACTTATCCTATGGAAGACAGACCCATTCAGTACGCATATACAACTCTGTTTCATAGCCAAGTTCTAGAGGGCATCTGTCTAGTCCAACTCTCTTATCTATGCACACCCTTAACATATTGTTGCTGTTACTATTGCTGCTGCTGCTGTTGCTGCTGTTGTTGCTCCTCTTGTTGTTGTTCGCCAGTTGGCTTAGTTAGAGTCGTGAGTCCTCTATCTCGAGTTCTGTGGCTGCCATGCAGAGCAGAGCTATTCGTGTTGGCCGCAGAAGTGCTTTTAGTAGTTTGCCATTGTCTGCCACAAGATCGCCAAGCAGCGCCCACCCATTTACCTTTTGCCCATTGTGGGTGTTGGCTTTGGCCATGGCTATGGCTTTGGCTTTGGCTTTGGGCTGTGCCACGCCGCTTGTCATGTCTTTGGTTGGGCATTAAGTTAATGCGCTGCGCCCGCATGCCTGACAAATCCTTGACACTTGCCTGGGCACAGACGGGGGGCAGCATCTACCTGGTTTCATTAAGTCATTTGGCATTGTTATGGCTGCTGTCTGCTGGCTGTTAGGCTGCCTGTCATGCTGCTGCTGCTGCTGCTTCTTCTTCGTCTGGTTGTTGTTGTTATTATTTTTGGTCAGTTGGCTGCATTTAGCTTGGGCTAAGCGACAGGCGTGTGCGTGTCTGTAAACAGGTGAGAAATTGCTTAATTGTAAGTTTAACGCTTAACGAACGCAGAGCGTGGCGCCATATCTCTATATATTTGGCATTCAAGCACTCAGGACCTGGCCAACAGTTCATGGCCAAATCAAACACACACACACACACACACAGAGCGCTTGCTGTTACATGATGATGAATAATGGCAGCTGACCTGCAGTTGCTCCTTGGGGGCAGTTCAATTCAATTAACCAACATTTGCTGTTTCTACTGCTGCTGCTGCCTCTTTAGCCGCCTTCTCCGCCCCCTCCCCGCTCAGCTATCATATTCATATTAAATTCGAGTACTACAATTTGTTGTTGCAGCTGCTGCTAGAGTCGAGGGCACTCCGGTTTGTTGTTTAAGCGCTAATTAGCAAATGTCTGCAGGAGAATGTCTCGACTTTAACTCAGCTCTCTGACACAGTTAATAATTTCATATTTCTTTCTGCCACGCCCCTCGCCCGCCTCGGGCATACTCTCATCTCTCATCTATTGCAACTTCCCACTTTGGCACGCTAATGAGCAGAACGTGAGCATTTTCAGACTTTTCGCCGACTTACTTTCAGCTCTGTGGCAATCTTCTTGAACAACCTGGGCTAAAGTTTTTCCTGTTTGACTTGATTACCCATTAGAAGGTGTACGGTAAGGATTTGATGGGCCTAGGTGGATATAGTTCTAGGAAGGCTAAAGATAGGAGTTTTTCTTAAAATTAGAAATAAATATTCGATGTTAATTTATCTGATAATTTTGATAAGAGACTAAACCTCATAGAGTTAGCTGATAATTGTACTAATAATATAATAATTAATGGAAAAGGCTTTATATATTTATTTGTTATTATAATAAAACATCGCTAATGCTAATAATCATACCTATACTAAAACTATTGCAACTGTTGGTGGGTAATTGATAAAAATATGATTACTAATTAAAATGATAATCCTAATGCCAATGATGCTGCTAATGCCAGTGCTAGTGCTAATGCAAATGCTAATGCTAATGCAAATGCAAATGCTAATGCTAATGTTAATGCAAATGCAAATGCTAATGGAATTTCTAATGCTAAGTTAATGGTAATTCTAATGCTAATGTTAATACTTATTCCATTGATATTGTTAATGTTAATGCTAATGCTAATAATAATGGTAGCTAATGTTTATTTTTATATATTTTATGCAGCCAATTTAAATGATTAACTAATAGAGTGACGAATATAAATATTAATACTCATGCTTATAGTCATGCAGTGACTAACGTCTCTCTATAATCTCACTTAGACATTTACAGAATATCTTCTAGTTGGATAATCTGCATAGATGGCTTCGCCTGACTCCCCTCTAAAGTTGTTTGTTTATAACTCGGCACTGTCGGTATTTAATTAAAGCATGTTCCACTTATTCATACACAGCGTACTATAACGGTTAATGCACTCACAATTGTGTATGCATTGTTGTTGCTGTTGTTTCTGTTGTTGTTGTTGTTGTTGTTCTTGTTGTTGCATGCGCTGACACATTTGTGCATTAAGTGTCAACTGTCAACGTGTTTGCCGTATGAAATTTGCATAAAAAAATATTTTGCCAGCTCAAACAAAATTATTTGTACATAGTTTTATCACTTTATATATATATATATATGTATGTATGTATATAGTATGACATTTAACTGATGTTTTTGCTTTTCACATAGTTAGTGGCAGCAATTAACTTAACAACAGCAAAGTGTTGAGAGTGTTGAGTGTTTCATTAATGCAAATTAAATGTTCTACAACAATTGGTTAAAAGTTTAACCAGCGCCAAAAACAGACGTGTTGTCGTTTTTAATCAGTCTCTAGCACCAGTCGGGAATTGCAAGCATCAGCTAACCAACGAACATTTATTATTCATGTTGCGTGCATTTGGGACGTTTGCGACGTGTTTTTGTACAGAACACCATTTGAGTAGCTTTATTTTTTTTTCTGGCTTTTCTGTAACTACAAACAGTTTTTATTTTGCTCACTTTATTACTTTAGTAGGTGATTTGAGGGATTAAAACAAATTATAAATGAATTGCATATATATAAAAAATAAAAAAATAAAATTAAAAAAGATGTATACAATTTTTTAAAATAAAATTAAATAGAAAAATCTCATCTGTGCATTAAAATAAAATTAAAATATCATATATTTCTTAGTTTACAATTAAATTGAATTTTCAAGACTATATAAAATTCAAATAATATAAATAAATTCATATAACAAAATTTAATAAGAGAAATAAAAATGCAATGAAGTAATGTATTCATATTAAATTTAAACAAATAAATAAATAAATAACTAAACAAGTCTGAGCTTGTGGTATGATACTATATAAATTTACTTATATTAAATATAACTACAATAATATAATTATTATATAATATTAAATATGTATAGGAAATATATAAAAATTATATAAAATATTAATATAATTTTTATCATAAGTAATTAAAGTTTATTTTTATTATTTATTTTATAAGTTTTGTAAAATGTTTCCTAGCACTCTGCCTCAATGTCTATCTTTTCTCTGTAAAAATAATTGGTATATATTTTATTAATATGTATAAACATGCTCTTTAAGTCACATTACACTAAATGCCAAAGGCTATGTCAGCCTGTTTTTATTTGATTTATTTTGATAATATTGCAAAAGGAAAAATGCCCTATAGCTCATGCTCCAAGCTATCAAAAATTCTTATACATATACATAAATATATGTATATATATTTGTATATATGAATCATCCATGTTTAACAGATTTATTTGGCTTGCCTATAATCTAAGCCAAGACTGAAACTGGAGCGGCAAGACGTACATAGGCTAGACAGGTAATAAGTTGTTCATACAGACAGAAATACATTTGCCCAGCCCTTTAGCTACCTGGCTAAGATATTTTGCCAGTTTGTTTGGCCACGTTGCGTATGCGTCACCTGGCTGGCTGGCGGGCTGGCTAGCTAGCTGGCTGGCTGGCAGACAAGCGAGCAAACAAACAAACAGCGACATAAACAAACAAGCCAAAACGAACATATGGCAAATGACGACGCCAATGGCAAACGATGTCGCCAGCAAAATGACAAAAAATTACAATTGCGTTTGGCGTAACACACACACACACACTCTCTCTCTCTCTCTCCCACTCTCTCTCGTGTTGCGTGTTTTCTTTTTGCCTTATGTCACGCAGTGGAGTTGGCACAATTTTATTATCATTTTGTTACGTGTGTTTTTACAGCCAACAGCAATAACAATACTCTCTCTTGGCTGACTAACTGCCTGTGGTTGGCATAAGGTGCGTATACGTTGCGTATACGTGCTCTGTGATTATCTTGTTGCCAAGCATTTTTGCCGTTGGCATTGCATTGCGCATGAAATTGAAATACTTTTCTGATATTTAGTACAGAAATTCGTTGAACTCTGTCTCTTTCTGTCTCTCTCTCTCTCTCTCTCTCTCTCTCTCTCTCTCTCTCTCTCTCTCTCTCTCTATCTCTCTGCTGACTATTGAAATGCCACTCATTAATGTGATTTTTTACTGTAACTGGATATAAAGCATATTTGATGCCGAGCATGTGAAATGTTGACCAGCACGAATTAATAATGATGCATTATTTAACACGCATATATTTATGCAAGAGTGTAGTTAAAGTGTTGCCTGATATCTGTATCGTTATTAAGCTTATTTTATCAATGAATATTGTGATATAATAATAACAATGATTGCACTGATCAATGCATATTTCCATGAATGGACTCACAATTGTTCAAGCACTAGAGAGCTCTCCAAGCAGTAGAGTGAGCTTACTCACAATCAGCACAGCATTATATACGAGAATTCTGCGGAATGAAATACACAAGGCGATGATTTTTTTATGAACTCCATGGAATATGTGCATTGAATACCCTTAAACATTATTAATTCCCTAGTAACTCAGTATTATATATAATATATATTTATATATATATGTAAATAGCTGAGCTATGTTCATTTGCTTTTGCATAGGGAAATTCAGAAGGAAATTAAGCACAAAAAATAATAATAGAAAATAGTAAAATAAACATAAATATGTATGTAAAAAGAATCAGATAAATTAATTATAAAGGAAAACATATATTTTTTAACATAGTAATAAATTATTTCATTCCTTATTGTTGCTATATTATTTTAAAAAATATATATATATATTTTTTAACTTTTGTGTAAAATTTATATATACAAATATTTTTTATATTATATTTTAGTTTCTTTACCAATGCGGAACTTAGGAAACAACATAAAAAAAATCTTATAAAAATGTAACCTAACTTTGTTAAAACTTATGCTTAAATTTATGCGAAACAAACAGAAAAACTGGTATCAAATTCAGGCCAAAATCAAATTATTTAATGGCCAACAACAGTCGTATGGCTGCAAGGGTATTTAAACTTTCGCAGTTCTGACTGAAAAAAAAAAATAAATAAAGAAAAATACATTTTAATTCTGTTTATATACCAGTTCTTCTTCTGCTTGCGTTTCATTTCTTCTCGTTTTTTTTTTTTACGTTCGGTGCTTGGTCTGTTGGCGCGGCACGTGGTTGCGTGTGCTGATTATTTAAAAATTTATGAAGCCAACGAAGCACAGCTGAAAACTTTTCAACAAAACTAAACAAAAGTGCAGCAGGCAGGGACGACGACAACAGCGAAGACAACAGCGGGGAGTAACGTAACAAACACGAGCAACATCAACAACAACAACAACAGCAACAACAATAAAAGCAACGATGTGAGCGTGTTTTGTGCTGCTTTCGTCGAGTTTTAACCACAGAACGCTAGCCGGGACAACCAGCCACCGTGACACGCCACGCCCCACGGCCCGCAGCCACCTAACCACTCTGGGTCCGTACGTACGTTCGTCTGTCCAGCTCCTGCTCCTGTTCCTGCTCCTGCCCCTTGGCCATTGCCTGCATTGATAATGTGCAGCGTGGAAAAAGTTTTCAACATAGTTTGCTACTTAACTCGAGCGTAATAATAAAAGTGCTAAATCTTTGGCTATATTCACTTTGTGTGCGGCGCGTGGGGCGTGGCCATGGCGCAAATATTAACAGAACCACAAAAGAAACGCATTAAACTAAAGCTCTGCGGTGGCCGGCGATGTCGGCTTGCTTAAAAAGGTGAAAGGTGAACGAAAGCAAAGCGAAAGCAATTAAAACCAAATGCAACAGCAGCAACAACAACAACAACAACGACAGCAATCAAAACATATCAAACAAAAACAAAGAAGAGAACAAATAAAAAATTGTATGCATACAGATATATATATTCTCTTTATGCTTGCTTAATGATATCCCAGAAATGGGTAATATAAAAGAGCCAAGCGGCAATAAGTGGAGCCAGAGCAAACCGTTTTCATGCAGCCAAGGAAAATGTGAAACGAATCGAATTCGCTTGGCAATCGAGACAAAATTAACAAAGGCACTCACCTCACATTGAGGAATTCTAGATTAATGCAAGTCGTATAAATACTTTATGAGCTGCTCAGACATTTTTGTTCTGAATATCTGCAATAAAAAATTAAATTGAGCTGCAGCTTAAACAGAAAACTTGTGCAGTTTAGTACTGCTAGAAAAATTCTATTGAGCACTCCATTTTCATTGACAAAGGAAATTCATAATTGTGAAACATAGTTGAAATTTGTATTTCTAAACATATTTTTCAATGATTAAAATATGACTTTTCTATTATTTATTTATTTATTTTTTTATTTATTGATTATTTTATTTTATTTATTTTTATTTTTTAAAATTTTTTTATATGAATTTGGGTTTAATTTCAACAAGACACTGTATAGATCCTAATATTATTTGACCCAAAATGATCTGATTTACTGAAAAAAAAAATTAGCTAAAAAAATACAACAAATTTTAACCGAAAGCTAAGAAAACAATTTCTTTACTTTAATTTTTATTTATTTTTTGCAATATAAATAAACTTAAATAAATAACTAATGTGTATTTAAATGTAAAAATATAATTTAAATATTTTTATATTTATATTGCAAATAGCAACAAAAAAAATTAAAGAATATTAACATTGCAGATTTTACAATTACTTAATATTTACAGCAATTCAAATATTAAATTAAAAAATAAAATAAGAGTGAACTGTTTCGGCAACCATTTTTAATATTCCTAAAAATTACATGAAAACAAATATAAATTTACGAACAGACACGGCTTAATTTCACACAAAATTAATGTAGCTTCCACACAGAAACCAATAGCCGGAAATCCTCTTAAATATCCGAATGCCTCCCTCTCTCTATTTCTTCATCTCTCTCTCACTCTCTCTCTCTCTCTCTCTCTCTCTCTCTCTCTCTCCTCTGCTTTGATTATTCATGGCAATGCGTCTGATGCTGAAAATTTGTGTCAAATCAAATTATTTTCCAAATTCTATTAAGGGCAGCAAAAGCGGCAAATGATTACAGCTGGCGCGGATTCGTTAACAGAATATGCAGATGTATTAACAGAGAGAGAAAGAGAGAGAGAGAGAGGGAAAGAGAGGAAGTTCTTTGGCAATTTATGGCAGCGCACAAAATTCGCATAACCAAATAAATTTTGTGCTGTTGCAATTGTAGCTATGAAAATAGTGCCATGGATATATCATATATACACATACATATCGGATATATATGTGGCGAAATCACAAAACATCGGCTGGGGAATCGATGTAAAACAAACCAAAAATAAAAGTAGAAAGCAAAAACAACAAAGTTCATTTAATAAATACTTTTTCGTGATGAATTCGACTGCTGCCGTGCAAATGTTCGTTCTCCGGCACGTATATTTTTTTTTTATTACTCTCATTTTTCAATAAATTTGATTACGCGGCGCTTTGTGATTATTGGCGCGTGAAAAAATAAATTTAATTTTTGCTGCTTTTCGTAGATGTATGCATGTATATGTATGTATGTATATATTTATTTTTTTGGGGCCAAACCTTACCTAAGCTGGCTGGTCTGTCATAAAATGTATTTGGCAAGCTGGACGCCAGGGGGCGCCACCGGCTCAGCGGCTCTGTTCCGTGTGCTCGTAAAGTTCGCACCAAAATAAATAATAAACTCGCCTTTCGTTTTTCACCCAGAAATTTGTTACAATTTTGTTGTTCTTTTTTGTTCCTCCTGCTTTTTCGCCTTTGAGTTGGCCATGCTACCTTTTTTTATAGACTTGTTAGAGGTACTCTACATTTGTTAGGCTGCTTGCGACGCCAGAAGTGATTCTGCTTGCGTGTAGTAGATTTATATGCTCTGTTGATGTAAATATTTGTTTGAGGAAATCTTAAGGAAATCTTGTTAAGCAAGTACAAGGTTGTCCATATTCGACTGGCAGCCTTATATCTGTTGACAGAGCTGCCAGATCGCTGCAATTTGATTCTTCGCATGTAAACTTATGTATTCTTATTCATACCACTAACCATATTACTTATAGACTGGCCAAGTGGAGAAACTTTTGTCCCGGCCGAAAATCTGTCTCTTATCTGTCTTCGATTTGGTCGCTTGAGCTCGAGCAGTGAAAATATTTCACGACAAAGTCAAAACGTTGCAAACGCTTAAACGGTACGAGTTCTTTCTCATATCAAGCATAGGTTTCTCATATCCTGTTACTCTATCTATCTCTCTCTCTCTCTCTCTCTCTCTTCTTCCTTTGCATATTCCGTTACATATGTTTGCCCTGCTCTTTACATTCCCTTTACTATCAATCACAATGTGGTTTCTCAACTCTTAGCAGCTTCTTCTATCGAACATCACGCTGCTCTGCTATCTCACTCTCTGCAGCAACAGCTATATCTATCTCACTCTCTTGGAGTGCGACTTAGAGTCAACTAAGAAGCATTCTGCCAACTTGAGTAATATCCCACTCTACTCTAACAATAAGACGATCTCTTGTCATCTGATATTCTCTTCACTCTAGGCTAATCAAGCACCTATAACTATTCATATTTGATTTTCGTATATAGCAACTACAGTCAGCCCCATGTAGAGCATCTAATTGTCGTTTTGTTTGCGCTGTCTCGTTATTTTTTGTCGCCAGTTTTGTGTCCATTGGCCGTCACTGATAAGCTCGACGCGGGCTTGTATAGCCAGCGCGCTTTATTTATGATTTTTGCTTTGCTTTACATTTATGCAAGACTACATACAAACAAGCACACACACACACACATATATATATATATGTTTAATGGAGTTCTGTGCACGCCTTCTGATCGCTGATTGGATGAGGCGAAATGCAATTTTATGGCGCTTAATTCTTAAATCCATTCTTATCAGGTATATAGCACGGCCGGGCTTATTACTTTATCACTGTAAAATTAAAATTCCTATCTCTGCTCTCGCTCTGCTCGGCTTTTATTTTATGTAAATAAAATTGAGGCTGGCCGCTTGAAGTGGACATGACATGAATGCTTAAATAGAACGTTTATACAATTAATATATATATATATGAAATAAATATGTTTGTATGTATATATACTGATATTAATTGTATAAACATTATGCAAGTACGTTTAATTGCCCGCCACGCCCACGCCACATTTGTTACCTGCCGCCCACTTACATAATAATGCCAATTTTTATTGTGTGGCTTTGGCGTTAATCCAGTTGCCATGAAAGGCAAGAGAGGGGAAGCAAAAAAAAAAGGGCTCATTACATTAATTAAATTGTGGATTATTTATGCAAAATAAAATATGCATTAATTTAAATATTGTAATGCCAGCATTAAAGTGGCTTAGCTATGTAAATGGATGGGCAATGCCGGTGAATACCATTTGTGTATGTGTGTGTGTGTGTAAGTGTGCAACCGCATGTGTGTATATAGAGTGAAGTCAAAGGCCTTGCTTGCATAAAAGTTTTGCTTTACATACTTTCTGTTATTAAGAAATATTAAAAATAAATATATATTATAAATGTTACATTAATTAAATATTGTTAATATATGATAAATAACAAATAGATATATATATAATACATTAAAAATATTCAGGTGTATTTTTTATAATTTTATAATTAATTAACATATATTATATTAATAAAAATATGTATTAATATATTTTATATATAACTTTATTTAATATACTTTTATTTCTAGTACAGTTTCTTAGTCCAACACTCCGGACTATGCTCTTCCCTTTATTTATTTATTATTATTATTTTTTCTCTTGATTATTAAGCCAATTTCTGTAGTTAAATCTTTCCTTGCTCTTTTGCATATTAAAATATAAATACATTTATTTGCCTTGCCTTTACCCGCAAGCCCATCAGAAGCAAAAAATGATGGAAATTCTGAGTCATTCTATATATACAAAAGATATCTGCTCAATACTTTTACATTTTCTTTACAATTTCCAGCTAATATTTGCCAATTTGCTTATTTTCCGCAGTTGCCTGGCCTTTTTTCATTTGAAAATTGCATTTGCTTGGCATTCAATGCAATGAAATAACTATATATACATACTCTTATTTATATTTACCAAGGAGAGCCCATGCCCCACAGGCTCAGGGCTACATCTTAATGTAATATTAGTTGAGAGTAGATAAAGAACTGAACTTTAGCCTAATATATATATTTATATAAATTGGAAAAAAACCCAACCCACTTTATTATTTGCCTTTTAAATAAAATATTTGCTTATCAAATTTTCCCTTGTAGTGCTCTAATATAATAATTTGTAAATATATAAACTAGCTCTCTCTTAACAGTCAGTTATGTATGTATTCCACCTCATGTGCAAATATTTTTCTATAAATAAATAAATCCTTCGCATTGATAACGTGCGCTCGCCCATGCTGCGGGGCAATAAAAAAATTTTGAATTGCAAAATAAACGTAAACTAGCTGTGAATAATGCGCGGGATGCGCACTTATTCCAAATAGAAGAAGTCATGATTTCTGCGAGTAACAACTGGAGCAAGCCGTGTCTCGCCTCTAAAACTCAATTCGACGAAACACTTTCGCCCTTTATTTTTATTTTTTTGCAGTGTTTTTTTATTTTTTATAGCTAGCAATAAAAATAATAAAAATCGACAGCTTTATTTATGGCGCATGTTTTATCTCTGCATGGCAGCGGCAGCAGCAGCAGCAGCGGCAGGAGGCGGGTGGGAGGCAGCAGGAGGCGCTGTGGGGCTGTGCTCCCTGTCTGAGGCTTGGCCACTCCTTTTTGTAGTTTTACCGTTGACACAATTTCGATTTTAGCCGATTGCTGCTGCAGCTGTTGATGACTGAGAGAGAGAGGGCGAGAGAGAGGGAGGGGGAGAGAGGGAGCAAGCAAGCGCTGGATGAGCTGCACGAGGGGCTTTGGTTTGGCTTGGCTTGCCTTGGCTTGGGTCGGCTTGCTCTGGCTTGCCACTGCATGCCACTTTTTACGATGCAAATCGAGCAATTTGCACTTTTATCGCACGAACGGGACTTTGCACGCTTAACACTTGCGTGATTTATGTGCGCAGCGGCATTGCTTGGTTAGGTAGCTGGGCGTGGCAGCAACACCAGCTGCAATTGCAGCTGTATCTATATCTATATCTATCTGTATCTGTGTTTGCATCTGCAACTGCAACTGCAACTGCATCGACATCTGGCTTAGATAATCCGTAAAGTGTCAGTTAACACTTCATTTGTCTATGTCGCCTGTAGCCAAATTCGAATTCGCATAAGAATTCAATGGCTCTGCGCGTTTACGCTCCACTCGAACAACATTTAAATGGGCATAATTAATGCGGCTATTAGCTATTAGCTCCCAGCAGCAGCTGTTGACTATTCAAATAGTTTCAAGAGCGTTACGCTGTCCGCCCACCGCCCACCGCCCCTAACTGCCGCCCCCAACTGCCGCCTGGCAGCAAGTTTATTGGCATTGTCAATGTGCTGGAAGCAAGTTTGTTCACTTGCAAGTAATTGAAAGTCATTCTTTATGCAATAATAAATGAGTTTATCGCACACTTGGCCAGCCTCTCCCTCACTCTCTGCTGCACCCTCTCTCTCTCTCTCTCTCTCTCTCTCTGTGTGTGTGTGTGGCAGGCACATCAAAGTCTCCATCTATCTCGGCCAGGGCAACAGCTTCAATTTCAGTTTGCCGCTTTGAAGCGTCACTTTGATGCATGCGGCCGCAGCTGGCGCAACGCCAAGCCAAAGGCTAAAGCTAAAGCTGCACAGCTGTATCTGTATCTGAAGCTGTCTCTCTCTCGCTCTCTCTCTCTCTCTCTTTCACTCTCTGTGTCTCTGTCTGAATTGGTATAAACAACTGATTGCTGGTCGTTTGAGCACCATTAGCCCCTTACCGCTTACCCCTGGCAGCCAACAAACGCTGCTCGGCAGCGCTGACCGTGTCTCGACACATTGCCAGTTCATCACACGGGCCCAATGACGGATTTACTTTCGGTTTGACTTGACACCAATGGCCTCAATGTCTGTCTCCCTTTTGTCCATCACCAGTTGTGCGGGAGTGTGTGTGTGTGTGTGTGTGGTTGTATATGTCCAACAAATGTTTGCAAATCTCTGCACAAACTGCTGCCATCAAGCGCCATCTCTTCTGGTCAGCTATCCGAATGCCCCAATTGACAGCTGAAGCTGGAGCTGCTCTCAGTGCGCACTCAAGCTGAAGTTTTTAATTTCAATTGTGTTTGCTTTTTGTTTCTATACCCCCCATATATGCATATATTTTAATTCGCTATAAATCTAATTAGTGAAATCAAAAGCTAATCATGCGTTAACAATTTATGCCCATCCGTTTCATTCCAGCATAAATTTCACAGCATTCGCCGCCATTCCACGCCCAGGCGCACAATTTTCCTCATTATTGGGGGAAGACAATAAGAAGCAAAAAGAGAAAACGCAATGCTTGCACAATTGTTGACCCTCTTTCATTTTCCTTTACATAATTCGATTGCGAAAACATTTTCAGACAGTCTCTGAAGTTGCTGAAATATTGACTATATTTTGCTTGCATTGTCAAAATATAAACAAATTAATTGAGCACAAAAGTCAACATATTTTAGTGTAAGGGCAGCGAAATAGCCCAAGGCACTGAGCTAACTAGCATAATCAATGATAATGAGCTAATCAATCATAATTTATCAGACTTAAGCAGCAGCAGCTACTTCACAGACTAGAAGTTATGCAGAAATTAATAGGGAAACTGCCGGGAAAGTGCATTGACATTTTAACAAGCACTGTGAGAAAATATGCTAAAGGTTAAAGAAGTCTTTTAAATGATATTTAAAAGAATAAATTGATATAAATATATGTAAGTGTAATATATATTTTAATATAATAATGTTAATTAATAAAGGTATAGAAAATAATACAAAATATAATAGATAATTAATATATTTATAATATATAATAAGCATATAAATAATAATTAATATACACATACAATATTAATGTAAAATATTTCTTTATCTAAAACAGCTTAAGAAGAATTAAACTAACTTAACAACTAAAGCGCTGGCTACTAAGGCCTTCAGCTAAATATAAAATATTCTTAATTAATATACGTATGTATATAATATGGCATAAATATAAATAATATTTAATGTATATTTTATTAATAGAAAATATTCGTATTATTCAATATTTTTATTTTTATCAGTATAAATGTAAATAATAATTAATTATTTAAATAAATAATTATATATTAATAAGTTACACCATAATGACTATTTATATTTTTACTATATGCATATTAATAATCAATTATATTTCATATTAATATTATATATTTATATTAATATTACTATCAATTAATATAAAATACAATTGTTTATTAATGTGCGTTTAGTAAACATATAAATTGTAATGAAAATACGTATCTGAATTATTAATAGATAATTGCCAAATGAAGAAGACACTGAATAAAAACTCTGAGCAAGCTGTCTGCATAGCTCTTTCAATAATAATAATATCCCAATGCCGTCGTTAGCATACTTCCCTATCCACTACTCACTGCACTTGTGCCCAAGCATGAACATGAAATTAATAAGCATCATAAACCCATCGAGCATAAGGACTTGAGGAAAACACTTTTGTGCTTCAGTTACATGCCGCAGAGAGCTGGAGAGTGAGAGACCAATAGATATGAGCTATTATTGAAGGCAAATAAATGTTTGTTTGTAGGAATCTTCACAGTTGATAAGAAATTTAAATAGAAGCCTTTTGAGTATCTGATTTCTGAGAGCGAATGAACTCTTCACGCGTTTATCAAATGGCATGAAGGTGTAAGGCTCACAGAGAACATCTGAAGCACAGTGTGAGCGGGTTGTCTGCATAAGTCTTTCAACCGCCTGTCTGTTCTATGTCAGCAGCAGACTTCTCCAAAGACAACAGCCTCGACTTGCTCAGCTGTAATTCTCTGAGAAATCAAGCAAAAACGAGTGCAGAGTGCTTTTTATATGCTTTTAAACAAATATTAAGTGACTAAGCTTTATCACCTTTCGATGTTAATAATAAATACAATTTTTTTATATATATAATAACGATAATTTTTTCACATGTGTACCGGAAAAATCTATCGATAATATTTATTAAAAAAATACATTTTTATTATTATATATACAAAGTCATGTAAAATTCTATAAAATAGTTATAAAAAATCATAAAGATAAAACGTAAATGAAGTCGCTTGTTTGTCGCTCATCTCTCTCTCTCTCTCTCTCTCTCTCTCTCTCTCTCTCTGTCCAACGCTCTTCAATTACATAATAAATTATTAAAAAGTAAAAGCGTAACAAAAGGTTTTAACAAATTTTTTGCCTTTGAATTTCCTTCATTTATTTGTTTGCCCACTCTGTGCCTAATTGGTATGGCAATAATGTTTTTTATGGCACAAACCAAGCGCAGCTTGTCAGCTTTTTATGCAACGAAATTTCATATTCCACAAATAAATACATTTCCACTGACATTCAGAGGCTTGACTCAAAGCATCACATAAAATGCAGATTTTTACCAATTGTCATGAATATTAAAAAAAAAAAAAACAAGAAACTAAAAATAAAAATATAAAAAATCATGTATAGTCTATATATATATTAAACATTATAAAATGCTAGAGCTAGGCTATGTATTTAACTACTCTATATATTCGTTATGCGTCGAGCGTATAACTAAAACTTTTATAGTCTTTGGGTAGGGGGCCACGGGGCCATAAACAACAGTCACTCACTTTGTTTCATAGGCCATTAAAATTTTACGCCCCATTTTATAATGATTTCCAGCAATGATGTGCAAATGGGGCGCCAGATAAACGACTGATTTCAATTTGAGATGCGAGTGCGCTTAATTGAATTCGCGCGAGGGCTGCTTAATTACCGAGTGTCCAAAAATTTTACATCAGCAGCGCGAAGCAAATCAAAGTTGTTCAAAATAAATATATATACACCTCGACTTATATACATGTACATGTGTATTGTGTACTGGAATAAGTTTTAAGGTTAATGCAATGCAAATTCCGTCACTGCTGCGCATTATCAAGTAGCCGTCCCGTTGCCCAAAAGTTGTCCCGGCCGGGCCGTCAAATATTTGCGCAAAAATTTATAGCACGCGCTTGTTGCTAAAGCAGGTTTCGTTCCCCGACATCAGATAAGGCGGAGCCTGGGCAGCAGCACCAGAAAAAATAATAATAAATAAAAAACAAAAGCAAAAGCAGAAAAACGAAAACGAAAAGTTGACAAACAATGCGTCGAACGGACCAGCAGGAAGAAAAATAAAATAAAACAAAATCAGGTTAAAATTAAAATTTCGCATGAATAAACCAAACAAGTGCGAACAATCCAGCGCCCAGCTGTGCCCTGCTCTGCGGGGCATATCAATGTGGGCGTGGCCGACAGTCAAATTGTTAACCTAATAAAAATTACGGCCTAGTTGGGACTGAAATATTCATAAAATAATATTTTTTTGTAATAGCTTAACTAAATATGTTTATTTTATTTATTATCTAAATAAATATGTTTAGTGAAGTTTGTCTATTTTTTATTAATATTAAATAATATAATATATAAAATCTGAGAATATATTCTATTTCATAATTACTTATTGATTTTATTGAAGATCTGAAATTTGAATATATATTCTCTTATTTAATAACAAATATTATATGCAATATTGTTGACTGCCCTCCTTCTTCCTTATTCCTTCAAGAACATTTTTCCACTTTTTACTTCTCCTTTTTTCATATTTTTCTTTCAACTTCCAACTTTCCACAACAAATATGCCCGCTCAACTATTTGCCAGCAGTTTATTGCAACAAAATGGCAACAAAAAAGTAAACCTGACACAAGCCGGAACGATAACGAGTAGCTACCCACAGCAAAAGTCACGTTTCATACGCAAAATTATGAAAATGCCAAAAAAAAAAAAAAAAACAAGAAAGTGGCGCATAATTTTGAACTTTTAGCCAAATGCCCCCCCAAATACCCCAAACAGATTTTGGCCAGCCTGCCCTGCGTACTCTGCCCTGACGGAACTAACCATCCTCATCAGGCTGTGCATATTAGACACACTTGATTGGGCTGGCCAAATGAGGCGATTTTAATTAATTCATCAGCTGATGCGCGCAGCGATGTGTATCAAGAGACCCAACGCTTGCATAAGTGGAATGCTAATCTCTACAGGGTATATATATTCGAGATGAATTAATAGAAATTTCAACTCTCAGCTCTACATATAGATCAAAGTTGCCACAGAGCAATTAGGAGAAACAGCTAAAAATCAACATTAAGTTCATTAAAGATTTTTATTTGTCTGCTGCTGGTGCTGTCGCTGCTGCTGCTGCTGTTGATTTAACTAATGCCATTCATAAATATTTTGTAAATTACTTAAGATTTCGCATAATTTGAAGGCCGCTTGGCATGCGGATTGACAGTGTAGAGCAGCGGTAGAGCAGCGAGACAGCGGGACAACGAGACAGGCGTCTCATCCTTTGCCAATGTCCTGGCAGTTGCTCTGTCAACGGCTTAATTCAAATGCTGCGACAAGGGCAGACTGAACATCATGCAGGGAAGGGCGGAAGGGGCGGGTATAGTCGATAGGCTGAGGGAGAGGCAGTGCGAAGGCCTGCCTTTGTTAGGCACCCAGCAGGCACTCTGGCACTTTCCCCGAATGGACGTGGGACTTATGCTTTCGTACACTCATTAAAATTCAACAAAATTGTTGCCAAATTAACTCAAACATAAGCGAGCAATAAAATTTCCATATTTTCCCTTGCCACCAAGATGAAAACACACAAATACATACAGACACAATCACACACACACACACACATAGCCGTGGGGAGAGAATTGACAAAGTGGTTTGCCTCCTTGCGGCTTGGTTCAGCCAGCGTTGCCAGCGGCCCAACCCTTCTTTATCTAGCTGGGTGACAGCTTCGCAAATCCTTAAAAATGAGACGGCCCAGAAAACTCGGCTGAAACTACGCATTGAAAATACAAATATTGAAACGGCAAAAGCGAAAGCGGCTTTATTTAAAGTGTTAATTACGTGCTGGAGCTTAAAATGGCCAAAAGCAAACATATTCTAGCTAGAGCCTTGCGGAAAGTCCTTTCAAGTCCGTCTACCTTTATTGTGTGGTTTGCCACACGTGTCCCATATCAATGCACACACACATACACATTGATATATAGACGTTATTATACCTTTTTTTCTAAGAAAACTAAACCTGAGCATGGCCTTGCCCACACACTTAAAGCTGAATGATTTGGCCTTGGCTTGAATGGGTTTTCAAGATTTAAAAAAGTTTGGAAAAATGTGCTTTGTGCAAAAATTCTAGATAAATAAGGAAATTTTCGCAATAAATAGATTAATAATTCCTAAGTATGTAACTCATATACATAATAAATAAACAAAATCAATCATATTTGGCCTCTCCGAATGCTAATGTACTTTCTTTTTCATTCATTTGAGTAATTATTACTATATAGCACTTAATATGTAGTTGAAATAAATTATATATAAACAACATTAACGCACTTACCTAAGCTTCCAAAAGTCAATCATATTTCGCCTCTCCAAATGCTGCTAAATAAATAATTATGGCTTCTCTATTTCTGTCTCATTCTCTCAGAGTATGCTATGGCCATTTGCAAGCAATTACTTATGATATATTTGTATTCACATTTTGTCTCGCTCGCACTCACAAGCCGCTGTCATAGCTGGTCTCGCGCACAGCTCTTCTCCATATATGTATGCATGCTTCACTTGAATATTTTTATATTTCTTCTCACTCACACTGCACCGCCTGCGAGCGTGATCAGCTTTCTCATATGAGAAACCAGCTGCTGTGATTGGTCGGCCACGCAAGCGCAACGAACACGACTGCTTCGTCTTAGTCTTCATTCCGATCCCGAAGTCAAGCTAGCACTGCACTGTGCACACACGACCTGAGCTGCTTTTATAGCTTAACATTTGCTGGTCAGAGCGAGAGAGCATAATTAGTTCGCTTTACAGTGCACGCTCATCTCTTCTCATTCGTTTGAGGCTTAAGCTGTTCTTCTTCTTTCAATCGTGACAGCAAAGAATACTCTTTCTGGCTCGCTTACTCGTATTGAACTTTATATGTATGTTAATCATATTGTTGAGTGTATTTATACTCTATTTACATGTATGCTTCTTCTTTAATTGACAAATCAAAGAACTTTCTGGTTAGCCTGCTTACTTACTTTGTTGAGGCTGCTTATAAGTGAAAAATCATCTGGTGGTCAATGCATTTTACTTGCAGCGCTGCAAACAATATAAGCAAAATAGATTTTAAAAATTGAAAACGATTTCTCTTGGAGTCAAACTATATTGATAATCTTCAATTATATTATCTGCGTGGGTAAATAGCTAAAGCGATTTACATAGAAAAACTAGAAAAATTTACGACAATTGCACAAACAATTTTTTACTCTGGTGCAATTCTCTCTTTTTTTTGTATTTTTTGCACAGATTTCAGCAATTGCAAATAAGATTAATACTTTTCAATTCGCATTGAGCTGAGCTGAGCTGAAACCGAATGGAAAGTTTTCCTTAGAAATTCTTTTTGGCGGTGTCAGTGACACCGTTACAACTCGAACTTTTCGTACAAAGCCTTCAGATTTTATTCCATTTCTTGTGGTACTTTCTTTTTATAGAAACGAGATTTTGGTCTATGTGATTCAGTTTTTTTGGCACTCTTTTCGGGTATGTCCTTTTCCATTGCTTTCATCTTGGCAGAACTTCAAGAGTTCTTTTAGGGCCACTGGCCCTATTGACGCCTGCAGCGACCGCGACTCATTGAAATGGGTGATAATTTACCATTGATTGCACTTTGTCGCTGAAGTTTTGTGCTGCTGACAACTTTGGCCACGGGGGCCACCAAGGCAACCAGGCCAGGCCGGGCCGGGCCGGGCCAGCCAGAGCGCAGCTAGGCAACTGCAATTTGGCCTTTTTCTACTTTTTCCATTACAGTTTTTATCTTTTACTCTTTTCCATTTTTTTTGTCGCCCTTTCGAGTGCAATTTTAGCCATTTTCATATTCCAGCGCTTGACGCCCACAGCCCCCCAGAGCGGCCGTCTTGGCCAGTTGGTAGCTGGTTCTTTGTGGCAGCCACTGCTTAGCCGCTATTAAGTGGAACTTTGTGTATAAAAGCAATTAGTTGAGATTTGGCAGCTCCTGGGGGCTAAGCCTCGGCGATAAGCCAAACAAAGCAACAAACAGGCGACGATTTGAGCTAAATCTGACTTGTACTGCCACGCCCCAAACGCACCTTATCTCCGCTTGCGGCCAGGCGCGCGTCCTTGGCTTGGCAACTGCGTCACAAACTTGTCACTTGCACTTGGCAGCTTCATCAATTTCGGTTAAGCCGGGCGAGCTCAATTGCTTAGCGCAGCGAAGATTGGAGATAGAAATATACAAGAATACATATATATATCTGTGTGTGTATATATGTTATAATATTGCGTATACGTAACGTGGTTAAGCTCTAGTTGCAGCTGTGTAAATTTGCTGAAAAGTTTTGTCTATAAATTTCGTTGCCATTATTTGACCTGCTTGCATACAATTTCACTCACACACACACACACACACAGCACACACTGTGGGGCAACTTGAGTGAAGCGGCCTCAAGACACAGGCATTCGTGCATGGCAAACACTTCAATTGCAACGCACCAATTACAAGCCTCTGCGGGCTGGCTGCTTGGCACCGAAGCATAACTAATCTTTTGAGATTTCCAATTAAAAGTAAAACAAGCAACAACAAGCTGTACTACAAAAAACATAGAGATATGCAACAAACTTGCCAAGATGCTGCCTGAGCTGGGCTGCCCACAGAATGTTCCCCTCTCCCTCTCTCTCCATCACTCTCTCTCTTTCATTTTTTTAATGTTATTTTCTCTTCATACATTTTACGTGCAAAGTGTCTAAATTAACAAGGACGACAAAGTCAGCCAGTGGGGGTGGTGGGGCGCTATTTGCGGCTGCCTCCTGCTTTCAACTTTATAATTATGTTAAGCATGCTGCACAGCTGCAACTGCGGCAACGCGCCAGCTTAGCCCTGCCACGGCCATCATATTTATTCTTGCAACTTGGTTGTCTTGGCGCACATCAAAATCGCTGCACGCCTTTGGTTCGTTTAATAGGCCAAGCGACTGATGCCGCCTCAGGCAGCATGCACTCGAGACCCTTACAAGAACCCACACACACACACACATACTCGCACATAGAGCAGGCCCAGTGGCTGTAAAGCTGAGCTGAGTTTGCAGTTTGGCTTTTGTGTTGTTGCCGGCTTAAAGTTGTTGCTGGTTTTAGCTTTCACTCTTGCACTTTTTCTTTACTTTCTATTTCAGTTTTTATGTTTTTGTTGCTTTTCTTTTTGCTTTTGCTCTATGTAGCCTGGCTATGAAAATTACTTTTACGTCAGTCATATGCACCACTCGGGCAGCTGGTGCGTATGAGTAACTTAATTAGAAAACTTTGCCCATAGCCAATGTGCCAGCACATCAGGACGCCAGGCCATAAGTTTTTAGTAGCTGCTGCTCCTGCTGCTCTAGCTAGTTATGCCCTGGCCTGCCATTGGATTCGGCTTAGATCTGCTGCCGCATCGAGCTCTTGTTATCCCTTCAATGCATGCCTGCACGCCGAGCCAGCCGAGTCAGCCGAGCCAGCCAAGCCGCCTCCTGCCGGGCTGACTTTCGACTTGGGCTGCCATCGATGGCATTCCACTTAATTTGTGCACGACTTGCCATTCATTCATTTCAGCTGCATTAGCTGAAATTTGCTTGCCAAACTCAGCTGCATTCGTTTCGTGCTGCGTGCTCCTTGCTCCTTGGTCCTTGCTCCTGGCAGCTGAGCTGGCTATAAGTGTTCGACAGGCGCCTGCCATCTGCCTTTCAAGTGAATTTCTTTTCAAAAGCAATTACTTTCCATACAAAACGTATTGAATGCAAGCACATATGGCCAGGTGACAGGTGGCAGGAGCCGGATCGCAGCTAGCAGGAGGCGGCTGGCAGCTGGCAGCAGGCAGATTGAAGTCATGCCAAATCCAAGTTTACATGCTCTTTGAGTTATGTGTCGACAGGATTTCACGGGGATTTCATGTGAAAGCTTGCTTTTCAAGCAATTTTTGCAGCAGCATGTGCGACGGACGGGAGAGCGACTTCAAATGATTTTAACAGTTATTATTGGAGAAATGTACAGCTACAGTTGAGTATTTGCTCGAATAAAAAGAAGAAAATAACTCCTCTTTGTATTATTTTATTTGCAGAATTAATATATAAACAGAATTTGGGATAAATTTTCCAGAAGGGATATAATTAGAAATATTTTTTTAAGAAAGAGATGCTAAGAGATTCTAAGAAAACCCAATTTGAAAATTTGAAATAATAAAAATCATAACAGTATGAAATATTTTTCTTTTCAGAAATTTTCAATAGAAAAATTTTGAACTTATTTTGCGGAATATTTATTAAAAATATTGGCATATAGATTTTAGGTCTTTAAAAAGACAGACCAAGGGACAGACTCAGACCAGATACCCTGCAGTCTACTTCAATGCAATTTCATTGAAAATATGATACTCCTACATTGACTTCAGGTTATACAAAGCCAAGCACATTAAATGAAACACAAACTGTGAACATTTTAAGGAAAATATTACAATAAATCAAATTCAACTAATTCAATTAGGACAGAAATAGTTTAAACAACCATTTAATACACTCGAATGCCTTCTAATTGTGCAAAAACAAATCAATTTTGATTGTAAATGTATTTGTGTGGAAAAGAAGAAGAAGCAGCCGATCAATGGGAAGCATAAAAAGCGATTCGTTTATTTATAGTGCTGAGAGTTTCATTAATAACACTTTGGTCACCAGCCAAACACATGTGAAAAGTTGAGCAAATTTGTAGAGCTGTCCCCGCCGCACACACAAACACAAATCTGAATCAATCACTCAGCGTAGAGAAAGCAAGTGTGAGAGAGAGAGAGAGAGAGAGACTGCTGTGTGTGTGTGCACCTATATAAATATATAGTAAAAATCGCTCATGCCAGAAATGGAACATTTTGCGCTATGCTTCGTGAAATGGCCAAAACAAACAAATAAAACGGCACAACAATAACAACAACAAATAATTGCGCTGGGGTAGCGTTTAAATCAAATCGATTTGAAGAGCTCTTTAAAAATATCCAAAAATAACACAAAATGCCTAAAGGCGGGCGGGACCAAAAGGGGGTCGCACGAAGGAAAAGGTCACCCAAAAACTGAAAATCGAAAAGCAGGCAAAGGCAAAGGCAAATACATAGAACAAACAAATGTGGAATCAAGCAAAACATGCAGAAACAGAGGGAGAGAGAGGGAGAGAGAAGGAGTGTGAGAGTGTGAGAGGTAGAGTAAAGCTTTTACTGCTATACAGCTGCTGCTGCTGCGTTCATTTTTTATTAGAGGACACATTCGGTGCGACGCTATTGGAAAATGGCGAACATATTTGTCCCTGGACGGCAATTATTGTTATCGTTATTGGCATCGGAGCTTGAGATTGACTGAAATTTATTTCAGTTTGAGTGCATGGCCGAGACGCTCGCTGCTCATGTCCAAATCGATGACCATGTCCATGTCCATGTCCGAAACGAAAACAAAACATGTTAGCAAATGTTTGTTACAGAGAGTCAGGCGACCAGCAGATGCCCTGCAAAGCAGGACATGATTGAAATTCTCGAGTTGATATATGATGTACAAAAAATATCGAAATAATTTCAAGTGAACATGAATCTAAATTCGAAATTTGAATACCTTTCAGATATATTTTAATAACTGAATGTAGATGGGATTTGTTTTACGAATTGCACATTATAAGAAAGAATAATTAATTATTCATCAAATAATTATTTTTATTATTTATTTATTTTTTTTTTATACCCTGAACCCATTGAAAATGGGAAATCAGGGTATAATG
>NW_022045876.1:716787-748057 GCF_001654015.2 Drosophila navojoa | reverse complement strand
TATATATATATATATATATATATATATATGTTCTTCATTATACATATACCCCAAGTGATCTGCCACGCCTCCTGGCATCTGTCACATACTTGTTAACAAACCCAATATACCCCGATTTCCCATTTGCCATGGAGTCAACCAAAAAAAAAAAAAAGAAATCCAACTGAAAACAGGCTCAAAAACTCATTTTGCTGCTGGACGAAGCAACAAATCTCTCTGCATAGCTAGACAAAAGACTGGGCCTATGCCCAGTCCAAGCGATGGAGCTCGGCTCTGTTGTTGGCCTTTTGCGGGGCTGCAGAGCTCAACTCCTTTCTTGGCCATATTTAAGGTGTCGCTGACTAAGTCGATTAGTTAGCCAGGCTCTCCCGCAGTCTTTGTTGTGGTTGTTGCTGTTGTTGCTGTTGTAACTGAATCGAAATCTAAATCGTTGTTGCCACACAAAACCCAACGCATTACGTTGCGTGTCAATTTCGATACACGCCCACACACACACCCAGACACACACGCACACAGATACGACCTGGCTTACAATTCCTTTTGGCTTTGTCTTTGACTTCCTCTGTCTGTGTTTTTTTCTCTTTTTTTGTTCCTTTCTTTGCTTTCTGTTTGGTTTTTGTGTGCGACCCCAAAATCATGGTCAATGTTGTTTTTGCAAATTGTGCGGTTTTGTTGTTTTTGCCAAGCCAAAGATAGTCCGAGCTGCACCTGCTGCCCGCTCCTGTTAGCTGATGCTGCTCCTCCTCCTGCTGCTCCTGCTGTTGCTGCTGCTGTTGCTGCTGCTGCTGTGGGCGTTAGCTAAACAATGTGCCGCACGTGTTACTCTTCGACTTGACTCGCCTCTCGCCCCTGGCCACGCCCACTGCCACAGATTTTCTAATCAGTTTTGTAATTGTTTCTTTTTGCTCAAATTTCTGTTGTAGTTGTTGTTGTTTCTGGGCCGTCAGCACCACAAAGCGGGTCAGGCAGGCCGTGCGGCACGCCTGCTTAACCTTCGAGCTGCCAGACACAGACCTTTATGCCTTCTTCTTCTTCTTCAGCTTCTTCTTCTGCTTCTTCCTTCCTCAGTTTTTTTCGGGCCTTGTTTATATGCCCGGTTAGCCTGATTTGTGTTTCTAATTGCTTTATTTTTGGCATTTGCTTATTTTATGCCAAATTTTCAATTTCGGCCTTTTCGGTTTGGCTTTCTGTGGCATTGACAGTTGACTTTGAGATTGTCGGTTAACGGGTCTTGGGGACGAGATTTGCAAATTATGGCACAGGTCAAATATATGTATATAAAATAAATGGATGAGCTTTTCTTTGGTGAGCATAAATCAACAGGCGGCCAGAGAAGGCGCTGAGAGGGGTAGAAATACGTAGGAATAATATACGATCTGTTTTTACCTCTCTAAACGCCTTCACAGCTGTGATAAGAGAGGAATGTATTTTTAGGTAACTAAATATGGCAAATAAATTAAAGCCAAACGGTTGGTAATAATATTGAGAAAATCTTCTCTGCTTAGGGTATATAATATGCTTTAATAATCTTAATATTCGAATATTTATTAATATCTGTATGTATTAAAATTATATAACATTGAATAAAAAATTTAATTCCCTTATATATATATTTTTTTTTTTTATTTATTTCTTATATTATTTAAATATTTTAATATAATAATAATAAGATAAGACTATTATCTATTCGATCCACTCAGGCAACCACAAAACTAATATTATTTAAACAGTTCACAAAGTTCGCTCAGCGCATGATTTAATTACAAAAATTACAAAATTAATGAAAACGTGAAATATTTATTTAGAGTCCACTTAGTTAAAGCCACTCACTTAACTAAATACTTGCCGGTGATTAAAATGGAATTAAACAAATTTACCGTTTGTTTATTTAATGCCAAAACAAATTTAGAAAGCACTTGAAACGCAAATGACAATTTATTTTCCCATGTTTTTTTTCACCAATAAAAAACATGTGTAAAATAATTTTTCATTTCATTTTTTTTTTTTGCTGTCACTTTGGCTTAATTGGGTTAAAGCAATGCCTGGTCTTGTGCAATTAAATGAATTAAATAATTAAATGCTATTGACAAGAGAAATTAAATAATCGTTAACTGCAGCAAAAGCAACAGTAAAACAAAAACATTTGTTTACTTTTTTTACTGGTGTAAAAAAGGCAATTTCAATTATAATCAAGTCTTAAACTTAACAAAATAATCGCATGTCATAATAAAAGGGCGGAGTGAAAAACAAAAATCACGCGTCCGTTGCATGCAGCGTATACGCAATTTGCAATTTTTTGTGCCGTCAACGGTTTTTCTTCATACCCATTGGCGAAAGTGAAATGAGTTGATTGGTTTTGTCCGTCTGTCTGTCCACATGAATGCAAATCATTTCATTGCGGCCGTTGTGGGCGTGGCATTAAACCATTTTCCATCGTATCTTCAACAGCTTTAAGGCTTAATTGAATCTGGCTGACATCCTTTGCCAATTGAGGGCGTGGCAAATGGATCGATTTCGCTGACAGCATTTGGACCCTGCATGAGTATTCTGCAGCCGTTAAGGCCCGACCCGTTTTTGTTGTTCCAGCGCTCATACATAATAATAAAAGACGCTGCTAAGTCTGAGGTTAATTTGCGTAATGCGCTGTAATTTTTTAATGTGCCGCAAAAACGCGCGACAAACAACAACAAAAATTAAGAGCAACAAAGCAATGCAAAGAAAATGAAAATGAAAATGAGAATGAAAATGAAAAAAGGGTTGCAAATGAAGCGAAAGCACGTAAAATGCGTAAAAATTCATTGCCACAAATGTTAAAATCGGCTCGAATGCGAACTTCGGCTTAACTGGGTTTCGCGGCATTTTCGCTGGCACTGACTGAGCGCGAGCGAGAAAGGTAGAGCAGATCAGACTGTCTTTCTCTCTACTGGCTCTCTCTCTCTCTCACTCTACTGTCTCTCTGTCACTCAGTCTGTTTACGGGCTGAAAATATAAAAACGAGCTCGACCTTCGGCTTGCGGCACATTGTGAGGCAATGCGCGAATCGAGAGTTCGCATCGCATCGGCGACCTTTGCAAAATTTAATTTATTTATTTTATGTGCCTCCCTTGAATGCCAATGCAAGTAAATAAACCAGCAAGCCGAAGAGAAAAATACAAATAAATAAATAAAGGCATAAATAAAAAGCCAAAGTGAAATGAGAGCGAGAAATAAGCTGCAGACAGGATTGGCACAATTATACGCTCGTCCTTCGGCAATTAACCAAAACCCGCTGCAAATACAACAAAAACGAACGAAAAATCAGCAAGGCTTTAAAATTGCCAAAGGAGAAATTATATACATATATATGTATATGTATCATATATGCATCAGCAGCGCTCGATGGAGTCGAAATGCACTACGATGATCGATAAATTATGAGGAACTCAATTTGAAAGCTGAGGATGGAGAGAGAACAGGCTGAAGGGGAGAGATAATGATGTGCAAGGAGAGAGTGAGAAGGGGTCAGAGATAACGAGGTTATAAATAGAGTGGATGGAAGAGAGAGAAAGATGGAGAGATAGGGAGAGAGAGAGAAAGTGAGAGATAGAGAGAAAGAGAGCATGAGGTAGACAGACTTAACCAGATAAAGAGAGAGAGAGAAAAATAAAGTGAATGTGTGATTAATAGACGGAAATAGAAACAGAGAGAAGGAAAGAGAAAGAGAGTGACTAATATACAATGAGAAAGAGAAAGTTAGAGGGAGAGAGAGTGAAAGAGAGAGAGAGAGAGAGAGCGAGGTAGACAGAGAGAGATATAGAGAGAGAGCGTGAGGTAGACAATGCGAGACAGACTGATGCCAGAAAAAGAGAGAGAGAGAGAGAAATAGTGTGATAGACGATAAACGGAAATAGATCTTTGATCTCTCTAATGTCATAAAGACAGAAAGGTTAACACAGATAAGGAAAAGATATTGAGGTCTGAAAGGGAGTGAGAGAGAGACAAGGAGAGAAAGAGGTGTCTCAGATGGACACGAGGGAATTGAAAAAGAGATTAAGACATAGCGAACAAAAAGACATAATAGAATGTAAGCAGAGTGAGTAATAGGAAGAGAGAGAAAGACGCATACAAAGACAATTGCAGGCGAATCTTAATGGAACCAGCTGGACTTTCAATCATAGCCAGACAGGCAAACTTATATTATTTAAAAGGTCTTTCTAAGACTGCGAATATTTTATATAAATATGATGACTAAATATCAGCAATAACTAAACTAATAAGCTCTTGGCTCTGTTTCCTTTTGCTACAAGAATATAACCTAGCCTTAAGACATAGCTGAGCCACCCAATCACACAGTGAGTGTATGCAGTGAATCAAGCCAAAGCAAAGCTGAATCTCGTTGGCCATTTCCCATTTTCCCACTGCCAGTTGCCAGTTGCCAGTTGCCCAAAGCAATTGTGGGCGAATCTGCGCACTTATTTATCAAATCGGCGCCCGCGTCAGTCCCCGCCGCAGCCGCGACTGGCTGGCTGCATATAGAGTCCTTTTTCGCAGCCATTTATCTCAAAGACAGACTGGTGCAAAAAGCGAGCGCTTGGTATATTTATTTTGACCTTAATTAAGGAAGCATATTGCCCGCTTCGCATATTTTCTTTTCCATTTTTTCTCGATTTGTTTTCAGCTCAAGAGGAAGGTTTGTTTGCATGCAGCAGCAGCTGCTGCAAAGGGTTTAAGCCGCCAATTCACTTCAAAAAGAATTAAATAATAAACCAATATTTGCGTACATAGAAACAACGCTGCCTAATTGCAAAATAATGAAATTCATTTTGTGCTGGCTGCAACAATTAACCAAATGTGCTGGCCACTTGGCCCCCAGGCCATTTAATTGCAAACTAATGAAAAATGAGCGCTATTTGAATGGCCAGCGATTTTCATATCGAAATGGCAGCTAAAACCCAATGATCCAATGGCTGCAAATGCAACAACAAAATTGTTATAAATTCTTTTGGTAATTGCACATTTCAAATGTTTGGCTGTGTTTGGTTTGGTTTCGTTTGAAGAGTGCAAGTAAAGCTAATAAGCTGATTTAGCAGGGCTCCTAATGAGCTCTAATTATCAATTTCAGCATGTTCCCCAAAGCTGATTAAGCAAAGCTATGCAAAATTGAAATGTGAGTGGATACAAACGAAATTCACGTGAAGGCTAACTTTTTGCCAAAAATTAGCTTTGTTTGCGTTAGTGATTTTAGTCTTTCGAAGCTCATTAAAGAGAGGCTTTTGTGTTGATTAGTGTTAAAGCATATGCGCGTGTTGAATAATCAAGATAGAGCTTGAAATCCTGAAAGCTTTCAGCTTAATGCAAGCTCAAGTTTCAATAATAAGCCATTCTATTCTTCATATATATACATATATAAGCTAACCTGAGCTAAACACTATACAACATCATTTATCATACTTAAAAAAGCTCTCAAAATTAACACAAGTTGTAGTGGCAGAGAAGCTTATGAGCTCATAGCTCAAAGCACAAAGGCTTTGCCTTATCTGCCTTTGATCAAATATTCGCAGAGAAAAGAGAGAGAGAGAGAAAAGAGAAAAGGTTATCATGTTAAGCCAATGTCATTGTAGCATCAGAAGTGGCGCAAGTTGAAATCGCTGGCGCAGTTCGTCGCTTGGCCCGCGGCTTGGGCCCGTGGACAGCGAAAAGCGACGTAAGCCGCAAAAGAGTTATGCTATTACATTTCTCTTGCGCCTTTTCATTTCGAGTCTCATTTTTTTGTATTTACTTTTTTTTTTTGACTTGTTTTTTTTTTTAGACATTTCTTTTTTTTCTGGTGTTTGGGCACTTCAATTACATAAAATTCACATTATTGGGCGCTGCGTTGCCACATTTTGAGGCGAGACGGCGTAAAAGAGTTTTTAAATTAAAGGCCAGAGGCTGCAAGTGTTGTTCCAGCTGCCATTGCCGCTGCCTCTGCCTCTGCCTGCGCCTCTGCTGCTGTCATTGCCTGGCAATGCTGCGCGGCTCCGGGGCACAGGTCAGATTGATAGCATGCTCCGACACCAGCCAACCAACTGCCGGAAATATTTTCTGTGGCAGCGAGCACCCTTCACAAATACAAAAAAAAAAAAAAAAAAAAAAAACCAAACCAAACCCAAACAAAAAAAAAAAAAAAAAAGAAAAACCAAACCAAATCCAAACACAAAAAAAAAAAAAAAAACGAACACAAAGCACAGATAGGGCCAACCGAGTGTTGCCAAATGAACGCCAAAGGCCAAAGCAATCGACAAAACAGCAGCAGCAGCAGCAACACAACAGAAATAAATAAAACCAACCGCCTTAATTTGCCCATAGCAAGCCGCTGGCCATATACCCTAACGAACAACTGTTCTAGCCTATAAACAAACTGAATTCCAGACAGCCTAGCTTCAAGGCCCAAATACTGAAGTTAACTAAATAAAAACTAAAAAAATATATATACTTATAAAAAACAAAAATAACAAATAAAATATATAAAAATAATATACAAAAAATAAAATAAATAAAAGTGTCTTAAAAAAATCATTAAAATATTAAATAGTCCCACTCATTAAATAAATGTACTTATATATTTTATTTTATTATTTTTATTATAATAGTACAAATTATATTTTTTTTTTTTTTCATTTTTATTAAAGATTTCTATTATTTATTATATATTTATTATATATAAATAAAAAAAATATATTAAATCTATCAAAAATTGCTACACACTTAAAGAAACTATAAATAAATATCATAAATGAAAAAATTGCAAAAAATTAAACATTTAAAAGATTAATTTCTTACAATTTTTATTTAAATATAATTAAAAGTGTTTATTAAATTTAACATTGTATGGAAAACAATATAAAATAAATAAAAAAATCATTGAAATAAATAAAATTTATTAAATCAGTTTAAAGGAAAACAAAAATGTTTTTTAACCAAAAGTTGCATAGCGAAAAAATAAAAAATAAAACGAAATACAACAAAACACTTGAAACACTTTTCTCAGCCTCTTCAAGTCAGAGTCAAGGACAAAGCATTTAAAAAACGCTTCAAGCTTCTAATAGAGTAAGCGTATCAAAAGGCAAGAAGTGCTCATGTAACTACAGCAAAAGAAAAAAAAAAACAACAAAAAATAAAAGTAAATGAAAACAAAAATAAAATCAAAAACGTAACGGAAAAAAAGGCATTGGGCAAAGACAAAAGGGAGCCGTTTCTAATTTACATGCCGCTGCTGTTGGTTGGGTCGCTTGAATGCCAGGCCCCTAACAATTCATTTAAAGCTGTGCCGCTTTTCGCGCATTTACCGTTAAAAATTAATGCCCCCACTTGGCCAAGACAGCGATAGACTGAGAGAGTGTGTGAGTCAGAGAGAGAGAGAGAGAGAGAGAGAGAGAGAGAGAGAGAGCGAAGAGTTGGCAACTCAATTCGGTAAATAACGCAGACACAAAGCGGTTTGAGGCTGCGTTTGGGGAGTGGGTCCAAAAATTGTGAACTTTGTGTTGTTTCCATGGGCCAGGCCAACCAGGACACAATGCAGTTAAGAAGAGCGAAAAAAACGTAGCTCGCATCATTAGCGCATTGCCGACTGCCGAATACTCACTCAAGCCACAAATGCTGTGAGATCTACTTGATTTTTGGCTATAAACTTGAGTCTATATCCAGATTTCAAAAAAATAATAAACCCAATCTGCCACGCCTCTAGAGAATTTCTATATCGAGGTTTACACCTTTCAAGTCTCTAGCAGCAGAGCCAATATACTCATTACTCCTTCGTGAATTGTATCAAAATAACGAAAATATCGTGGTAATTTTTTATTTGAATCGCTGGGCAAAACAATTAAATCAGAATGTCTGCTAAGCAGCGTTGAAAATGTGCGCCAGGCCGTCGTCGGACGTTGGTCGCGGTCGGGGGGGAAAAGGGGAAGCTAAATTTAATGCGCACTTCGAATGCCTTCACAGATTTTCTTCTTTTTTTTTTTGGGCCGGAGGAAAGTTTTTGGGGCCAAAAAATATGCGTAGTGCCGCAAGTAAATCCCATTCCAGACAATTAGGCGCAATTTGCATGATAAACGTGTGCGAATATGTAACTGTGTGTGTGTGTGCGAGTGTGTGTGCAGCCATCAAAGCAAGCCACAAAGAGCATGCTTAAGTGTCCCATATGCGTGTGTGTGGAGCGTTTACAAAAGTTTTGCAAGTCTGGGAGCGGGAGGAAATCGTCTTGTGTGCGCTTCCACTTAAACGCTTTCGAATGAAGTTTCACGCGTAAAAGTCATAAATAAAATGCCAACCAAGCAGCGCCAATGTGAGTGCGTGTGTGTGTGTGTGTGACAAATCTGTAAAGCAACGCCCAGCGCCATAACGAAGTCGAGCATACACGCACTCGCATATGAAAAACTCATTTAACTCATAAATTATGCACTAAAAAACAAATAACTCATCATTTTTATGCGCTCGTCGAAGTTACTTAATGTGTGCATGTGTGTGTGTGTAAGTATGTGTGTGGCATGCATTGTATGTGACATATAACACATAAATACACTCGTGCGAAAAAAAAAAACAGATGAAAAGAAAACCAACAACTGGCTCAGCTAGACAAAAAGTCGTAAAATTCCAGCGCTAGAAAAAGTTGAGTAAAAATGCCCAAAAGAGAAAAACGAAGAGCTAGAAAAACTTGCCTAAAACAAAATCGTCTACACAAATTGAAAATCTAGATTAAGGATTAGATATGTAAGTAGTTCATAAAACTGAAATGAAATACTTATGCTGCAGAGTAAGCCGAGTTCATGTGAAATGTGTAAAAATGTGCAGCGCTTTGAGGAGTACTAAAAACTGTTCATACCCTATCTTTAATTTTAACTAAGTGAGGATAATATATTTAAAGCTAAATTTTCAATGGGAGTAACTTATATTTAATAGAGATAAATATGAAAAAAAAAATATACATGTTCTTCATTGAATGTAATTTTTATGATATAACATAAAAAAATTAAATAAAAATGGTAAATAAAATAAAGAAAAAAAAAATGTAATTAAAATTAAATATTAATTTTTTTATTTATTTATTTTAATATATCTCCAAAACCGAAATGAACTAAAAGCTAAATATTCACTTGAAAGAAATTTTTATGATATAATAAAATAAAAAAATTAAATAAAAATAACAAAAAAAAATATTTAAAAAAAAAAAAAATTTGAACTTTAAATTAAATATTAATATTTCGATTTGTTCATTTTAGTATATGTCCAAAACCGAACGAGCTAAAAGCTAAATTTTCACTTTAATCATTTCCACAAATCTAAGCAATCTGAACTCATAAGTAACTGCACCGCGAAAATGATATCACGCCCACTGTGGCGGTTTTCACTTACGCCCCTAAACACAATAAACCGCCAAAACCTCAAGCGCTCATAAATTGCTTTGGTTTTGCTTGAGGCCAAACAAAGTGTAACTAAGATTTTCGCGGGGCTGTAAGAGCTCGATCGGGTGCTGCGAATGATATATGTAAGGGTGTATATGCGCGTATATATGTGCATGTGTGTGTGTGTGTGTGTACTGCTGCTGCTTTACATGCGCATATCTGACATATAAGCACACTCGAACATATCTTGAGGCAGCCATTTAGCAGTATTTAAAATTTATGACTTGACTATTAAGTACGTATTAACGGAATGCTTTGTGAATGCCATACGCTGCGCAGACTTTGGCCAAAGCGAGTTGGCTAAGAGAATGTGGTGGGCGACTGAAAGAGGCCGAGCTGAGCGGTGGCGCTATGGAGTGAGCCTGGCCTGCGGGCAAGCCTCTTACCCCTTTTGTAAATCGCAACTTTTTCCGCTTTTATAAAAATTGTTCAGGCACAGGACAAGAACATAAAAACAGAAGAAGAAGCCATTAGAAATGTAATATGTGTAATATACCCTGTAATATAATGTGGAAATTTCTGATAAACATATATGAAACTTACAAATATGTTTTTAGTTTATTTAACATTATTTAAAATATTTTTAAAATTAAAAAAAAAAAGAAACTGCATTTTATATACATTTTTCAGTAGATGAAATTCCTAGAAAAAAATTAATTGATATTAAACTTATTATTTATTGATATTAATATATTATTTAATTTATTAATTTAAATAATATATATTTAATTTATTAATTTAAATAATATATTTATATTATATTTTTATTTCATTTATTGCTTGATATTCAATTAGTAGAACATTTATGGAAATCATAAAATGTATTATATATTTTTATAAAAAAAAAATTATATTAATTATTAAATTTTTTAAAATATTTATTACCATATTTTACAGAAATTCAGTTATTTATTTAACGAATTCAGTATACCTTTATCTCCACAACTCTACCATTTTTACAGGGTATAGAAAAGTAAGAGCTGCTTGACTGAAAGTTACCACAAACGGCAAAGTTGCAAGAGCTGCTGCCAAAAGTTGCAGAAAAAAAGCGCAGCAGTTGCTTTGTTACCTGTGCTTTACCGCATCAGCCAATCGAGACAGTTTTTTACGACTTTACTTCTTCACTTTTTTGCTTGCATTTTTTCCAGCGACTTTTTTTTCATATGAGCAACAATTCACATATTTTTTTCATTTTTTTCCCCTTTGCTTTTTGCTTTGGTGGGCGTGTCAGCTGATGGGCAGCAATTAGAGCAGAACTGCATTAGGCTAATCAAATGTTGAAGCCGAGGCTGCAACGGCTGCAGCTGGCAGCTGGCGAGCGACAGCCGCATGGCAACTGCCAACTGCCAACGGAACACTTGGACAGGAGCTGAACGCATGAACGAGCCAAAGCAACGGCGCTTTGCTAATTAGTCCCTAGAATCCTTTTAATACGATTACGCGTTTGCGATTGAGCAGCTGACCAGCTGCCGGCTTTTCAATGTGGGCGTCTATATCCATGTGTGTGTGAGAGTGTCTGTGTGAGTGTGTGTGTGTGTGTGTGTGTGTGTGGTCAACTTTGTCTAATGAACCGCACATTAGTGCAGGCGACAGGCATTCAGGCTGTTTCCCTGGATATGCCAGCGGGACGCTGACTTATTGGCATTTCTTGCTCAAACGCATTTAACGCGCGCCAGAAATTACGCTCGCTAGCATTTCCCACTCGATGACTGCACAAAGTGTTGCCCCATCGGCCGAGTGTGCGCCGAGTGCCCCTCGCTGCAGTTCGATTCAATTGAATTTTAGTGTAAAACTTTGCCGAGTTACTAAGCCCAGCGTCGGCTGAACTCCGTTCACATTCTTTTGCGCTAAAAATTCTGCTTTATTTTTATGTACGCTCGCCACGCCCACGTCGACATCGATTAGAGTGGGCTGGTAATTTGGTTTATGTGCATTTGCTTTGGCTTTGCGGCTGAGCGAAATAAATTAGAAATTATTGGAGCAGCATCATCATCAGTTTTTCGGGGGTAGCTTTTCTCGACTCGACTCGACTTCCATTTATTTATTTTTCCTTTTTTTTTCCCCCCTCTTAAGCAGCCAGTCAGCAGTGGCTACCAATTGAATTTAAGTGGCAGCAAAATTTCTGTAATAAACATAAATGAGAGAGCGGGCAACAAATAAAACTTGAAGCACAGCCCCAAACTAAAATTCGATTCCGGGAGGCGATGTTTCATTAGCAACAAAAACAGGACTGTGCAGTGCTACCCTTGCTATGCGAAACGAAACTCAATTAAACACACCCACACACAGATAGACCTACATACACTCTCACACACATACGCATTAGCTGCGTGTTGCCATTGTAATGGAAACTGCAACAGAATTAGAGCAGAAATTACGCTTATGACAGTGTCCATTGCACGGCTGTGCTCGGCTGGCGCGAATACCCTATAAATAAATACACATATTTTTTTATGAGCCGCATGCGGCGTACGGAGGTGCGGGGTGAACAAATTAATAACAATTTATTTGGCTCTTGAGTTTCCTATTAATACGGCACACGACAAAAACGAGAATTGACTGCTGAGTGTGTCTTCTATATATACGTAATGCAGCTAGGCTTCCACTCTTAATTAATTATTTGGCATGCTCTCTTGCATCGTGTGCTCTTTCAAACCGCTCATTTCTAGCCGAATGCTATTCGTCCATTGAAATCAGAAGAGAGTCAGTAGCCATCTCGCTCTTATTTACCAACAGGTGGCGCTGCTCCCAGCAGCAGCTATCGTTGTCTCACTTCCGCTCGCAGTATGCAGAATGAGAACGCAACTCAAACGCAAACTCACTCGGATTAAGCTTTCAGAAGCTCTCAGCTGCTCACCAATACCAATGCAACAGACGAAGCCAATCGCGACAAAGTGAAACACAATTAGGAGAGCGTCAATTCCAATGAGGGCGAATGAGAGAAAGAGCAGCAACGAGCAATATCACTTTAAATGAGAGTAACTTACATATGCGAGAGTGAGAGCACAAGCTTATGCATAAATGCTAATTCTAATTCAAGTTCATATGTACAGCTGCGATATGTATATCCAAATACTCAATGCATATGCCTCTCTATCAACTAAAATACAGGGCATTGTAGCGAGCCACTGCCCATATCATTGTCTCTAAGTGCAAGTCACATTTTGGCTGGCTGGTGCATGTAATCAATACCGATTGTTATGGCTGTGGTAACAGCGTGGCTATCATGAAAGTCTGCCTTGTGGCAATGGTTAAGGCTCCATTCCATGCCACGTGTGGCCAGGTGAGACACAGCTCAAATTGCAAATACAAAATCAGCAGCATGCACTCTGATGCCATATACCAATTTGCAAGCGAGCTTAATTAAGAGCCCAGCCGCATTTTATTGTCACACACACACACACACGCACACACTAATTGCAGCTATTTCATGCTAGTATCTAATTAATACTATATATAAACCAAGTCAACAGCCCTTAAATAAATGCAGATAAGAGATAAGCAACTGGATGAAAAAATTTCGATAGACTTTAAATTATCTTTATCATTTTCAGCTATAAAAAAAAATGTTGGAAAAAAAACTTGAAAACTTAATTTCTTTTGGTTTTTTCTATGTTTTTCTTAGTTTTCTCGCCCCTTTGGTGTGCCATAAAAAAAAAACTTCAGCTATTGCCATAAGAACACGGCAATGAGTTTCATAATAGTTGCTAGTTATTAACATAATTATTATTAGTTTTTTTTCTGCATTGCCCCACTCATGGGGCTGACTGCAAACTTTTGTCAGTTAAATTATCTCAAGTTTAAGATTTGAGCTTATCGGACTTCAGTTCAAAATACTTGCCAACAGCTGCTACCGACTGTCAACTAATTATGAGCTCATTTTTTTGGTTTAGTTAAAGTGACTTTAAGATTTGACCAAAATCTTGTCATTTTTAAATTAATAAATAGTTGAAAGTGTAGCTTGAATTAGAGAGAGTCAATGCTTATAGAACTTAAGAGTTTTATGATACACAAAAAGTCCTTCAAAGCTATTTAATTTCCCTCTTTTATAACTTTGTAGTTAAGTTTCTAAGCAAGCAGCCGAACCTCCAAGCTTTATAAAAGTGGAATGTAAAGCTTGTGTTTGGAAAACGTTCCAAAGCTATAAATAGCAGAGCTTCAATCCTGAACAAGCTTTAAATACCAGAAAAGCGTCAAGGCTTTTACGGCACAAAGAGCTTTGACTGGGATCAAAAGCTTATCATGTTTTAAGGATTTTTAGCTGCGTTTCGTGCACCGTTTGAGGGAAACTGCTTTTGGCACACCATTTTAGAACACAAAAGTCAAGCTGATCTAAATTCTAGAAACGAGGCACATGTCTAGGCCTCTGTAAACAGACAGCCTGCAAATGCATATACATATAAACATATACACAAATATACATACATATGCCTATATACGCTGATAGCTATAAAAAGAGACAGATACACTATAAAAGCTGTTGCAAGTGAGAGGGCAATTGACAACAGACTTTGGGGAATTCCCCGTTACTTTAAGACCTTGATTGACATATGGACCTGACATCGACAACAAATAAAGTTGACAATAAGTTTATCGGCTTATGGTTGATATATACCATGCCAAAAGGGGAGCGTTCACTATCTCACTTGAGCGCCAAGCCCAGGCAATTGAGTTAATCGCATTAAAGCAGATATACGAGTGTTGCCAAGCAAAGTGGGGAGAAAAATTTACGGAAAATCAAAGGTAAGCACTAAAGCTGCTAATAATCGAAAGAATAATAATTAAAATATGCTGGTGGTTTTTTTCTTCTGAATTTGACATCAAGTTTATTGTGTATTTCATTTAAATATTGAATATTTCCTTCTGGATTTTCGAATAACATTTAATTTAAAACATTTAAAAACGTTTGCAGAGAATTTCGCTGAACTTAGTGACCAAACATATTTCAGTGTCATAAATATATAATAAATATACATGTATGTATATATACATATATAATATAATTAACTCTATAATACATACAATACAATAAATTCTGCTTAGATATTATATAAAACACACATGAATTCTGTTCGGATTAAAATATACGAATACCATACTCCATATATAATTTATTATACATATACATACATACTATATATCATCATCATATACATATAAAAGTCATATGCACAAACTTACACAGTTAAGTTTTATTGTAGAATGCTTACATCGAGAATAGAATGAAGCACAAGTCTTTATAGTTGTTGGGAACATTTACATATAGATACATATATACACTAGTGTTTCTGTTTCTTTCTTTTTTTAGCATTTACTAGATAGCTCGAAATGTACAGTTTTTCTTTTTTTTTTTTTGGTAATTATACCTTGCTGAAGTTCTAATACATTTAAGCTTACAGTTATCTACCTGCTAGATCTTAGTAATTCACTTTCTTTCGCTTAGGTGGATCCTTTTACGGTTCTTTATTGATATTTATCTTCTTTTTTTCTGGATAGAACCAACTACATGAAATCACAAATTCTAAACACTCTTTTACTTTAGAAGTAAAATTTCTTAAATTTCTCTTATTATTTTATTTATTTTTTTTTCTATTTTCTTTTTAGCGCAAACGATTGTCAAATATTTAAATTTAATTTGAATATTTAAAAACAGTTTCTTTTTAGTAAATATTTGTAGATTTATTTTTAAATATATCTATATAGTTTTTTTAAATATTTCTTATTTTATTTTTTTAATATTTATTTTTTGTATTTTATATGTTTTATTTTCTCACATCCTAAAAATTTGTCTCTTACATGTTGCCTAACTATCTCATACTCTCTTCCGTTTGCTGTAAATTTTTTTTTTTTTTTGTATATTTTAAATAATAATTAATTATTTTCGTAAAAGTTTTATTGAGCATTAAACATTTCACAATTGATCAACGACTCAAGTATTTTCATAGGCTCTTTAATCCCATCCTTCCACATTCTCTGATATCTGTGTTTTTGATATTTTGTACTAGCCGACCTCACAATTGGTAACCTGACAAATTTTATTTATTTCTGTACATCAAAATAATTAATTTAATACACACAGAATATATGTGACGTTCAACATTCAGATATACAATATTTTGCTGTTTGAATATATGGTTTCTTCTTATGTAAATATTTATATATTTATGGTATGTCTGTTCGCTTTCAAATGCATTGTCTGCCATCTTAGTAAAATATATTTATGTATACATATATATTGTAGTTTTAGTAGAATACACATCATCAACAATTCTTCAACTTTTCATTTTTGCACTTCCTATTGACAGCCTCGCATTCACTTGATAAGTGTTAATTGTTAAGCTTAAAACTCAAATAAAAATATGTTATTCTCATAAATCATGAAATCTGATATGCTACGAATAAATATGCTTTGTTTAATTTTTTAATTAAAAAAAAAATACTGGAAATAAAAAAGACTAACCCCTAACTGAAATGCTACTTAAACACTGGATTAATATTGTTGAAGAGCAAAAAGAGAAAGCTTATTCATTTCAGTTATACTTGTGGATCTATTTTTAAATATACTGAATGCTTCATTATTATTATTTTTTTACAGCTATTTAAATTTTATATTCCTTAAGCTTTTAGCATCCATACGAATAGCTTACTCATAACAATAATGTGCTTTAAAAGCTTATAGAAATCTGGAAATATTTTAAAATAATGCCATGAAATGCACTTTCCGATTACAAACGAAATTGATCGAATACCTATGAGTATTTACATATACATAGGTGTGTACTTGAGCTTTAATGAACTTTTCAAGCTCAACTTTGTGAGCCTGTCTGCATTGAAACTAAAATCAAGTACATTAAAGCCCATAGCCGTTTCATGTACTTAAAAATACATATGCTTCTAGTCAAAGCTTTGTAGAAAATTATGTGAAAGCTTTAAGAAAACATTTCTAATATACATATATTTACAAATTGGAAACTTCTTTCTTTTCGTTCTACCAAAAGTCTATATCATTGATATTCGATAGCACGCTCTATGCACAAATTAACCCAATTAAGCGAAAATTTCAGTATAATAAATTAATAATCAATGTGTGTGTCTCTGCATGTGTGTGTATGTGTGTGTGTGTGTTACTGTTGATATCTTATAGATATTAAAAGTACAAGCGTCTTCGTATTTCAGTATTAATTAGGAAATAAATCACGCACGTCGGCATGCATGTAAACGAATCCACACACGTCTGCCTACGTTTGGCAACCTTGAGGCTACCACAAAAATCCTGCTCCTCCTGCTCCTGCTACCTATTCCATACGCAACCCGACCCCCCCATTTCCAGCAGCTGGCAAAACACAGAGCTCAGTTTGCCAGTTTTAGAGTTTACTTGGCGCTGGGATCGCGCAGCGAACGTGTGGATGGCAAACCGCGTAGGCCCTTCTCCAATTTGTCGGCATCGCCGGCAGAAAAGCGGAAATTCATTGCATGCCCCTGGCTCTGGCCCTGGCCTTGCCCCTGGCTTTGATTGACGCCCAACAGGAAACGATTCCGTTGTTTGCCGCCAACCATTCCATTGGCTGCCTCATTGACGCCGCTGGCCACATCGACCATGATGCTGCGTGAGCCGCGTCTAGGACCTAGCAGCTCCACGCTCTCCTCCTCGTCGAGGCCGTAGCCGGTGACGCTGGCCGTTGGCACGCCCATCGCCACATTGGCCACCGGCACTGGCACTTTGGCTGGCGGCGAGTACTCGGCATTCGCCTCCGACAGCCGTCGGTATTCGCCGCTGCGCGAGTGCTGCAGCTTCCAGGAGGCGCGTCGCGTGTTTGCCACACTGTGAGTGCTGGTGCTGCAGTGCACCGATGCATTGGTGGTGGTCAGATTGCCGGTGCTCTGCGAGACCAGGCAATTGGAGCTGGAGCTGCTGCTCGAGAGGCTGGAGTTGCTGCCGCCGCTGCCGCTGCGACGCATGCTGCGCTTACAGCGCTGCTGATGTTGCTGCACCTGCTGCTGCTGTTGCACCTGCTGCTGTTGCTGCTGCTGTAGCTGCTGCTGGTGATCCTGCTCCTGTCCAGCTAATTGCTCCTCTGGCGTTAGCAGCGCATCGGTGCTCTTGCAACAGCTCTGATGGCTCGCTGAATGCTTCATGGTCCAGCGAAAATCATTGGAATTCTCATCGTCCAGCGGCGGATAAACGCGTCCGCCAGCTCCAGGCGCTGCCAGCGGCGCCTGGCTGCCCAATAGGCGTTCCTTGGAACCACCTAAGCCCGGCTCTGTGGCCAGCGGCGAGACGCACTCATCAATGGTGTTCAATGGCGAGATTTGCAACGTTTGCTTCTGCTGCAGCATTTCGATTTCGCTCTTAATGACCGGCTCAATGCCCAGCAGACCGAGGACCAGCCGCGGATTGGCGAGCACAAAGCGCTCAAAGGTGGGAAAGTCGATGCGATAGAAGTCGGTTTGGCAGCTGCGGCTCGTCTTCTGCACGGCCTCCACGCTGGCCGGCGAGCCGGCCTTTGAGCTGGGCGCCGTTGCCATGGCCGGCAGCTGCATTTCGCGGCCCCAGACCTCCGGCGGATGCGACGAACAGCGCTGCATGGCCGCTGCCTCGCTCAGGCCCAAGGCCAGCGGCCCGTCCATCAGCTGGGCATCGCCAGCGCCCAGGCCCAGGCCCAGGCCCAAGCCCAGGCCGCGTGCAGCTGCGACGCCACTGATGTTGGGTATGGAGCGTGCCGGCGGAAACTTGAGCGAGCCGCCGTGCGAGCCGATGGCAGCGGATGAATACGCCATTTCCTGCAGTGCGCTAATTGCATTGCGCACCTCAACACTCAGCTGGGCGACATCCTGATGCAGGGTCGAAACCTGCGAGTCAAGGCGCTCCAGCGAGGGGCGTTTCGTGCCCGCCGACTCCTCCTCAATGGGCGGCTCCAGCTCCTCGAACGAATTGCGATCCAAGCTGCTGGCCATGTTGAGGGGACGCTGGCGTTTGTTTGTCTCCCGCAGCGTTATCAGGGAGCGGCCACGCTGATGCAAGCGCTGATGACGCGGACTATTCATGCCCAGCAGCGGTGAGCGCGTGATGCTGTGATGTGGCGACGATGTCGACGACAGGGGACCAGCCCCAGCGCCCGCACCGCCAGCGCCACCGCCCTCCTTATCCTGCTCGTCGCCGCACTCGCCCTCCTCCCGATTCTCGTCATCCTCACTGATGCTGGGCAGTGGAAATGAGGGCCCAATATCCGATTCTTGATTCTCGTAGCCTTCGCGCAAATTGAATGTCAGATCGTGCTGTATGTCATTCGCGAACTGCTGCTGGTATTCCGGATACAGACGCAGCACCTCCACCAGACCGCCCATGTGTATGCACTTCAGATCGCAGTAGGTGAGCGCCTGCAGAAATGAAAGCACGAAAACGTTTTATGTTAAATGATTATGCACTACTCTCAAGTATGTTGTTGTTGTCGTTGTTGTTGTTGTTGTTGTTGTTGTTGTTGTTGGCTGCCTGACTGACTGCCTGCCAAGCTGTTTGCCGGAGCCTCTCAATGAGTTCCCAACAGCAGGCGACCTTATTTACTATGCAAGCCTGCCTAGAGTCCATTGAAATATGCATTCACTTTGACTGCTGCTCAACATATTATTCAATTTATTTATTGTTATTTTTTTTTTTTATTGTTTTACTATTTGTTTTCTGTACAACATTTATGTATATTAATGCCAGATCCCCTTTAACAAGAATTACTCCTCCCACACCATAACATGCTATGCTATTAACAGCATTTTGTTATTAACATAGCCCCAACACCAGTTCTCTTACTAGTTCGCGCACCACATAATATTATTTATAAAATGTCGTTTGTTTGCTGTTCAAAATAATATGCAAATTAAATATAACTTCATTTTTTTCTACTAAAAAATATATTTTTTGTCTCAAATAATTATTTAAATCAATTGTAAAACAAATAAAAAATTGTTTGCTTGCTGCTCAAAATATTTCTTTTTCGGTTTAAAATATTTTTAAAATTAATTGCAGTTTTTTTTATATTTATTTTTATTGTTTTTTAGTTTTAAAAAATTAATTGTAATTTGAGACTTCCATTATAATTTCATAATTCGTTTAATTCAATTAACTTGCACAATTAATCAATAATAAATAAGGTGAAGCAACATAATTGTATAAATTAATACATTATAAAATAATATAAAATATTAATTTTTTGTTTAATAATACATTCTAAAACACGCAGTAGATAATTAAAATTAAATATTTAATTGGCAGTTCAAACGCGAGTGATGAATTTAATATTATATAATATTTCATGCGCGCTCTTCCTCACTCTCTCATTCCCACTCACTCGCTCATTCCCTTTCACTCTCTCATTCCCTCTCTCTCTCTATCACACTTCTAGTTCCCTCTCACGCTCTCATTCCCTCTCTCTCTCTCTATCTCACTCCTCATTCCCTCTCACTCTCTCATTCCCTCTCTTTCTCTGTATCTCACTCTCTCATTCCATCTCTCTCTCTCTCTCTCACTCTCCTCAAATACTTTTGTTTCATTTCAACGAAAGAGCAACACTTAGTCGACTTGCTCACGCTTCATCTCACTTCACTTGTTAATGTTGACGCCTGGGCGTCTTCTTTACATGCTCAAGTGCACCATCTTGGCATACACACACGCACAAGCACACAAACTTACAGCAGAGCAGCCCCTCTCACACACACACACACACATTACGTTTAAGTATCACTCATACGCCCCGTTGTTGTTCTTGTTCGCTGACTGCCACTTCTGGCTGTACCTGAAGTGGCGCCGCGACTAGCGCTCGCCGCGTGCAGCCCTTGACAAATGTCTGCGCTTTATTTACGCTCTTCTTTTACTCTGCTCACAAAGGCTGGCACTGAAGCCCATGCAAAATATAAATAAATGAATGAATGCCTGTGAAAATGGACAAGGCAAAGCAAAGCAATTGCAGCGCTGGCCACTAATTAAGCGATGATCTCTTAATTTAAATTTTAAGCGTTTGCCAGTGGCCAGCCGCATTGTTGCATTAATTAACTGACAGTTATGTAAGCCACAAGCACACACACACACACACGCACACGCATAACTCCTGTGGCTTAAATTTTGCGCAAAGAAAATATTGAATTTTCCTCTGCTGCAGTCAAGTGGAAAGTCCTCTTCGGCTATAGCTTAAATACATCGTCTACACGCAACGTGATAAAATTTACGACAAGCCAACAAAAATAAACAAACATGAGAGACAAAATAATGAAAATAAACAAATGTACCAAATCAAGAGAGCTTTAACCTCTGGCTTTAAACAAGAAGAAGAAGAAGTAGCAGTAGAAGAAGAGCCGACCTTAATAAAAAATATAATTAAAGCACATTTAGAGCACAAAGCAGAAAGCACAGGCCAAGGCAGCACGGTAAAAATTCGTATAAACATAAAAAAAGTAAAGAGACAAAAAAAAAAAAAAAACAAGAGAACAATCTATTTAATTAGATGCCCATGCAAGGCAGACTAGAAAACATTCGAGGCCAAACAGAAGGCAAGAAAATGCTTAAGGGATCATTAACATAAAGTTCAGTCAGCATTTGAATACTAAGCAAATGACATCAGGTGTCGCTACAATGTAATCAAAAGGCTCTTAAATACAAATACAAATAGTTTGAATAAATTGCACATCCAAATTTATTATTTATGCATGGAAATATCGAAAAAAAAAGAGAAAAGATGGAAAGTCTTTAAGCAAATATAATCAGCTTAGCGACAGACGCAGTTCAGATCGATTTGGCTGTAAATCCTGAGCCATATATATACACACGTGCCTTTGTCTGCTTCCACTACATATATTTCCACAGAAACATTATTACCGTTAAAGCTCATTTTGCCAAGGGTTTACGACAAAGGAAAAAACAACTTCAAAGACTTTACATACGCCTTCATTGCGCTTTCAAGTATTTTTAATTTAATGTGTTTTCCAAAAATTTCATTTATATGGCAAATTTAAATTATTAACGCAACGCTTTCAATCTTAAATTTCTCTTACTATATATATTATATAATAAATATTTTATATAATATAAATTCATATTGAAAATTAATCTTAATTAATTTTGCAAAATTAATATTATCAAAATGTAAAAAAAAAAAAAAATAATAAAAAAATAAACAACTTTAAAAGTTTATATTAAAATTTAAAAAAAGAGAAACAAATAAAAATAATAAAAAAAAAAACTACCTTTATATTATTCATAAAAAAAAATATATATATATATATAAACAAATCAAAAAAATAGAAAAAAAAAAATTAACAAAAAATTGAACAGAACACTAAGCTAACTAACACAAAAAAAAAATGCTAATAAAAGTTAAAAATATTTATAAATAATAAAAGTAAATAACTTTCTTCTCTAAAATTAACAAATGTTCCATGAAGCCATAAGCTTTAGTTGAGCTGTTTTATTAACTTCATGACACTACGCTTATCCAAAAAAATTTCTATGATATATATATTTAACTATATAATTATTTCAGCTATCTTCTGTTGTCTAAGCTAAGCCAACAAATAGTCCATAAAATCTGTTTACTATGACTCCACTTACTGCTTGCGGCACAAATATCATGCAAACAATTCAACAGCCAGCTCAGGGCAAATGTAATTTGAGGCTCTGCTTACCTTTATGTCGCTGCTGCTGCGCACAACAACATCCTGGCCGGCACTGTTGGTGGTAGCCGTCATCTGGCCATTGCTGGTAGCCACCAGATGCACATTAATGTCGGAGCCCACCAGATCGCCCTTGCCTGTACAAATACACACACAGATAGATATATATATAGGTGCGTATATAGGTGTGTTTAAAACAAAAGGTCAATTGCTAAGTTGGAATCAATAAGCATAAAAATAGCAAGCATTTGTCTAGGCAGCATCGTGAATGACTAAACAAGCAGCCCAAGCTGACAGCGTTAAGGCCAGCTGCGAAGCGAACGAACTTGCGGGTTCAATAAACGCTTTGCCAACCATCGAAAGCAAAGAAAAAAAAAAAAAAGAACAACAACCAAATGGATAGAGTAAATGCAGATAAACCAAATGAAAACATGGCCATTTAGTCGAACGCGACTTGAACTTAAATATGCTCGAATGGAAGATATTGAAATCGACGAAAAATTCCTCACCCAAGATGGCAACAACCATGTCGTCCTTGATCACCTCCATGGAGCCATTGCATAGATAGTATATATTGTTGAGTGCATCGCCTTTGTGTATCAAGTATTCGCCGGGTGCGCAAAAGTTCGTCTTTATGTGCAGCGACAACAATTTCAAGCAGCCCTGCAAACAATAAAAGGTTCACGTAAATACCATTTGCTTACACTTTCAGTTTGAGTTTGGAGTTTGAGTTTGGAGTTTCGAGTTTTGAGTTTGAGTTTGGTGCCGTGGGCAATGGCTTCGCGTTCTTTTTATTTTCTTTTTTATTTCTGTTTATTTTTTATCTCTTTGCATTGAGCTGGTCAAGAAGCAACAGGACGCGGCAAGTTGCAATATTGGTCGTGTTGCTGTTTGGCGTTGCTGCCACTCCTGCCACTCCTGCTGCTGGAACGAAAAGTGGCTTAAAGCGCGCTTATTGCCGTTGAGTGGTTTCTGTTTGCCATCTGTGCATAAGCTTTATTAATGTTTGCACTTCGTATTGTCGCTTGTTTTATTTCACTATTTTATTCGCTGCTTGCTTTCTGTTTGCGCTTTGACCAAAAGCTTTAAATTCAACAGGCTTCAATGGAAAAATCAAAAAGTTATAGGGTCGCGCAACAATCGGTTAGAATTTTAGAATAATTGAAATTTTAGGTATTTGCAGAAATTTCGGCAGATTGGATTTCTTTTACAGAGTATTTATGGATCAAATCTTTGCAATCTAAAAGTTAATCCATATATGTGCATATTATATTTTTATCATTTCTTTTGCTTCTTTTAATTTTTGTACAGCTTGCGGCAAACTTGAAGGTAAAGGTGAAAGATTAAAGGCAAAAGTCTGCATTTATTTACACAGTTAAAGACAAGAAAGTAAATAACCCTAGGCAAGGAAAATATATTTATAGATTTCTTTATAAATTTCATATTTAAATAAATGGTGTGCTACTTTTTATTTTTATTCTGTAATTTAAGAGTATAATATTTTTTAAAAAAATTATGAATATGTATAATAATTTTTGGTGAAAGAAAATTGTAATTTTTATATTATTTTAAATATATTTTTTTTAATTTAAAGTATCTTATAAGTTTAAAAGAAATATTTTTAATTGAGTGTGTCATATATTTTGTAATTTAGTGAAACTCAATTTCCTTTTAATAATTTGTAACCATTAAAACACATGTATTTATTTATTTATTTATTTTTGGTGAGTATTTAATTAATAAGAAATTGTTTGCTGAACACATTTTTTTCAATTTAATAAAAATAATAATTATAAATTATTAATTACTATTTATTTGTAGAAAAATTCATCTTAAGTCATTATGAAAATGAATGATGGCTAGATGAATTTGACTACAAATAAATAATTTATAATTATTATTTTTATTATTTATTATTTTAATTTAATTTTTATTTTAAATTAAAGTTTAGACTGCAGTTTAAACATATTTTTTTCATATTATTTTTAATCAAAATTTAAATTTATAATTCATATTTTTCGTTCACTTTTGTTTTAGTTGCTGCTGCTGCACTGATTATTCAACAAGCTACTTACTATTCGGAAACAACTTTTGTTTCGAAATTCGTGTAAGACTAGGTTTTATCCGGTAAGTAGCTGAAAACAAAGTTCTGCGCTGCTTCAGTTCGGTTCGAAGTTTAGCCCAGAGGAGCAAACGTAAACTTGTCTTATCTGCGCATTCTCTTTTTGGTTTGAGAAACTTCTCGAGAATCGAGGGCAAAGTTTTGTGGATTCGCCACGAAAGAGTGAGCCGTTGGCGATAATGCAAGTGAAACTTAATTGGAAAATCAATTACTCAAGCGATACACGGGAGCATGCTTCACATTTGAGCACCATTTGCCAAAATGTTTAAGAAGGTGTGTCTGCGCGTGTGTGTGTGAGTGTGTCCCACAGCTGAGTGTGCCGTATGACAAGGGTATTGACATTGTCGTCTACGATAAACATCACAACTCGCACCGTTGCATTTGCTTTTACTGCTTGTCGCACTTTTTCTTTGGTGGCTCTCTTCCTCCTACTCTCTCTCTCTCTCTCTCTCTCTCTCTCTCAGTCTGTTTCTGTCGCACTCTGTCTAACTGGCTGCCTGCATGTGACCAAAAGTTTTGCCTAAAACCTTTTTCATGCTCCGTCGAGCTGTTGGCCAAAAGGCACACACGCGCATATCATTCAATGTATTAAATGTAAGTTTTACCTGTGCGTGTGTGTGTGTGTGTGTGTGAGTTAAGCCCGCAGTTGACTTTTGACTGCCCTGGCCAAGTTAGCTGTCGATTATTTTGGCATTGCCATCAGCATCAGCATCAGCATCATAAGACCGTTTGTTTGAGAACTTGTATGGCTTTTAAAGCGACGACGACCCCAGCAATAATATGGCAAAGCACAAGGGAAACAAACACACTCAGACACACACACACACACAGAAATACACTTATATATATATACATATACACACTCACCTGTGAGGCAGCCTCAAATATCGGCAGCTGTAATATTTCACGATGTAGATGCATGGAGACATCGCCACGCAGCTCCTCCGGAAATTCGCGCAGCGTCTGTGAAAGAATCGAAAAAAAGATAGAGAAAGAGAAAGGGAGAGAGTGAGTGAGGAGTGAGACTGTGTGAGTGAGGGAGAGGCAACAGTGAGAGTTGGTAAACACGAGTGTCAAGTGACGGAGCCCAAAAACTTACACAGCAAGCTACACACACACACACACACACACACATTCGCACACACTGTTGCAAATTGAATTGAACGAAATTGTCAGCATTTGACAATATTTTAGCTCATGCACTTTTTTTCTTGTCTTATTTCTTTTCTTTTCATAAGCAATATGTAAAATAAATAACTTTGTATCCTGCGCATCTTTCTTTCTTTTTTGTTTTTGTTTTTGTGCTTCAGTCCCCAAGGTGTGGGCCAGTGTATTGAATGAAATTGTTGAGAGGATTAATAGGAAAATTGAAAAGCTTTTGCATTTTGTTTGTTTACACATTTCCTTTGGTGGTTACTTTCGTTACACAGCCGTAGCTACAGCAACCGAAATATATACATATATATACATACATATTCTTCTGGGGCTTTTCATACAGACAATTTTAAGCGCGACAGACTATCTGTTGAATTTATGAATGAATATTATACGGCATAAATTTTCGACGTAATTTGTTTGACAACAAAGCCATCAACGAAATGCGTGAGTAAATATTGTGCCTCGGCGCAGGGCAGGACACGCCCTCGAGTTCACATGCAAACAAAGAGAAAGGCTTAGCCTGGCTAGCCAGGGCAAGTTGAGCTCAGGCTCTATGCACAGCCATAGCATATATTTAGCGTAGATGAAATTTTCAAATTTCCGGTGAATATTAGGGAATTTATACCATATAAATAAAGGCAGAGCTATGAATGCCGAGAAAAAGGGTTAAGAACATAAACAAGTAAAACATAAACTGAAAGAGCGAGAAAGAAGACAATAAAAAAATAAACAAATATTTAATTAACAACCATAAAAAGTGAAAAAAATGAAAAAATATTAATAAAATAAAATAATTGGTATTATTAACAAACAAAAAAAAATTATAAAAAAATATATATAATGAATTTAAATAGCTTATTCATCATAACAAAAAAAAATTAAATATAATGAATTTAAATATTTTAAATATCTTCTCAATTAAGTTTTTCCATTGAATTTCCCTGCGCTCGAAACCAACAAAATTTCCCTGTAAATCGGTTGAGCGAAAGCACATTAATTCAATTATTTCCTATGTTATTTCAAAGCCCCAGCAAATTCCATTTAATATATACTATGTTCGCAGAATATGGCAAATGTAATATATGAATATTTCAGAAATTTACTTTTAGAGATATTTACGTTTTAATTTAGCTGAAATTCGAAACTCATTTAACTCATTTAACTCATTTGCTGCCTAAATGCATAGACGAAATGTTTTGCGCAAATAACTCGAAAGGTTTTTGACAATTATTTACATTGACAGGGGCCAACAAATTTGTAGCCACGAACCAATACAAACACCCAACCAAAAACTAACCAATGTGTAGAAAGTTTCAAAAGTTTACACACTGTGTGTGTGTGTGTGTATTTACTTATTTAATGGAACATTTCCCCGAGGGGCAACTTTTGGAATTGTTATTTATGTGTGTTACTCAACCACAATATCTAAAGATGTGTAAAATATTTTACACTAATTGCATGCAGTGGTTAAAAAAACGCACACACACAACGGGTTTTATCGACTACAAAATACTCGTTCAGCCTTGGAAAAAAAATGGATGGAAAATATATTATCTTATGCGATATATTCAAGGGTTATAGAGGCAGAAATTCAGATTCAGATCTCAATAATAGCTCATATATTATAATTTACATATAATAGTTATCAAATCGTCGTTGGTATTTTTTTCTGTGGTACGCCCACAAACATGCAAAAATATCATTATATTATATATATATATATATTTCTAAAAAGTTCCAGTTCTAGCTGACGTTCAATTACTCGCAGAAATTCCCAATGAGCCTTGCTCGAAACCTTAGGGACCTAACAACCTTATTCTTTTATCTCTGACAAGTGTAAAACTAATATACCCTTTCACCCCTACCATCCAGGCTTAACAAGTTGGAGTCCCGAAAAATACATTCGGCCACACAATTCAAAGGCCATACCATTTTGTTGGCCAAGTTCGGGGAGTTCGCTTTCAAAATTACGCGCAAACACGCCAACACAATTTCTGATACAATGAAACACTCCGAATTGGCGAGCAGTTGGGGGCAGTCTGAGGAAAGGGGGTGTCAGAGTAGAGCTCTGACATTTTGCCAGTTAATTTTCATGAGCAATAAATTAACAATTTAATTTACTGCCGCCTGGCAACTGGCGCAACACTTTGCATGCCAAGCGGAGCTCAAGAGCAATATGTGTGTGTGTGTGTGTGTGTGTTCGTGTTTCCCAAATGTAATTAAATTAAATTTTGATTTAAACGCATTTGTTTTCGAAACAAATCACATGCATTGCGTACATAAATCAGTAACATATTGTGAGTGTTTATTACAAATAAACAGCTTGAATGCAGATTTAAATAAGTCTGGCTGCTTTGAGCTAGACATTCTCTCCCTCTCTCTCTCTCTCTCTCTCTCTCTCTCTCTCTCTCTCATTATCTACTCATATTGTTATTAATTTATCAAATAATCAAAGAAAGACATTTGACTTAAGGTATTTTTAATAGTAGCTAATCGAACCCAAGAAAAACAGTTCTATTAAATTAGTTGTTGCTCGATGTTTATTAATAACTAATTGACCATAAGTAATCATAGACTAATCAATCTTAGCCTGCCATGGTAACTGCTACTTACTACTAATTTAATAGATCTATAAAAATTACAGTCTACTACTACTCCAATTCCTACGATATTACTTTCTTGTCTCCAACCACTACTTTTATTGCAATAATACATTACTACGAATTTCACTGATATAACTTTCTGTTCTTTGTATAACTACTACTACTCCACTTCTACTACTACAAAACTACTATTACTACTTTCTTTAACATTTTAGATGTAACTACTACTACTTTTAATGCTACTACTACTATTTTTTCCACTTTTACTACTATTACTACTACTTTTACTTTGCAGCTAATTCTACTATTACTACTACTTTTACTACTATTATTACTACTACTTTTACTTTGCAGCTACTTCTGCTATTACTACTACTACTATAACTACTACTACTTTTACTACTACTACTACTTTCCCACTACCCACTACCTTTCCTATTTATACTTTGCTACTATTTCTACTACCTTTTCTACTACTTTTTACTAACAATACAACTTATCTTTCAATTGCTTATTTTATTACTAGTAGTAGGATTATTAGTAATAAAAATGATTTCTTTCGCTATTAATATACCTTACTAATGTCCATATCCTCTACTTCTGTTCTTGCTCACATTTCTACTGCTCTTTTTCCTACCAATACTGCTGCTTTTATTACACATTTCTACTCATACTACTACTAAATACTAATAATAACTAAGACTGCTAATACTACTTCTGTTACTAAAAGTTGTACTACTTTTTACAGCTGAGCCTTTTGCTAACTCTTATTCCACCATTTAAAACCTTTTAGAAACAAAACTGCAACTACCATAAAATCAGAGACTTCCATCGGGCGCTCCACATCAAGCTGCCTGTTATTAAATTTTCCCTTAAGAGCAGAATTATTACGCATGATTAGCATGGATTTCGATCAACCAAAGCTCCAAAAAAAGCAAAAATTTTAACAATTTTTAACAGCCATCAGCCGTTGTGTGCCTTGCCTGAGTATGTGCTGATGAAGAGCTTTACACGGATGAAATACGTCCTTCACCTATCTCAGCTCAACCTGATGCGCCTAATAGTCTGGCCCGGATGAAGCTGCTGCCAGAAATTAATTAGGCAAGTTTTTGTGGGAAGGGCGTGTGCCAAGACAAGCCTTAGCTGAGCTCGGTGAAGAGTTACGCTAAAAGCCTGACCATGCCATCGAAGCGTGCGACTGACAGACATTGAAAACTTCTGCTGGCCGAAACTGTCAGCATTTCGGGCAGTATTACGGGCCCAGAACATCAAAGCAAAACATTTGATGTGAGCTGCGCTAATTAATTTGCAGCTAATAGCAAATAGAATTGCAGCGCAAACTGTTAACACTCGCTGCCCAAAAACCCCAGTGCGAACTTTTGTTTCTACTCTTGCTATGATAAAGCCAATTAGCGAATGGCAATGTCAACTTCACGTACTTGTCCTACGTAAAATACACGCGTCGCACTGCAACAAAGTTGGACGCACTGTGCCAATTTGCCACGTCCGCAAGTTGAATGAAGCGCAAGAGATGCAGTGGGGGAAGAGTCACCCCAGTCGAAGAATTTTTGCATGCTGTGTGCGTAAAAGGGCAAAAGTTTGCCGTATAACTTCAGGTGGAAACTGAAACTTAAATGGATTTACCCCATGCTAGGTCAGATTTAATGAAGCCACAAATGGAATTATTATTGCTTTGCGCTGCGGTGCATTATTGATTTCGCAGAAAGGGCACAAAAACAAATGCAAATTTCCAGCAGTTCAATTAAAATCCCAACTATAAATAAAACTCAATTTATTCCCCATAAGCATAAGCATGTGTGCTCCCCATATTCATATACAGAGTGATTCGATAAACCAGCATATGCAATTCAATTATGTCCTTCGAATATGCATGCGATGTCTTATCGAGCCACGGGCAGACAAACGTCGTCTGCGTTGCGGCGAGAGTTGCTTCAGGATAATGCTTGAATGTTGGCAAATATGAGAATTTAATAATAATAAAAATGTATAAAATGTAAAAAATTATTAGTATTAACACATATAAAAATAAAGAATTTTTATATATTTTTTTTTATTTTTTTAGAACAAAATATTTAATAATAAATTTTAAATATTGTTTTTTTTATTATTATAATTAAATTATTTAATTATTATAATTATTATTGTTGCCAGCTATGATAATATTTAACTAAATATGGTTAGCAAAATTATTATTCAAAATCTGGATAATATTTAAAAAATATATATATATAAAAAATAAAAAATTTTGAAAAGTAAAAAAAAAAATAAATAACCTTCAAAAATTAATATAAAAAAAAATTCGGTTTGTAATCAATGATTTAAATATTCCTTTATGCTAAACAAATACCATTCAATAAAACATGCCTCAAAAATAATAATAAAATATATATATTTATAAATAATACATAATAATCAATATTGAATACAAATATAAAATTAAATTAAATACTAAAGAACATAATGCTCTCAATGAGATTATAATAATTAAACTGCAATAAAATGAAATGAAATGAAATACGTTTTTTTCCGTATCAATTCCCAGGGCAGCTATCAATATATGTTACCTGCTGGCCGACATGCAATCAAAAAGGATTCAGTCTCTTGGCAATGCCAATCAATAAGTCACATAGACAACACACACACACACACTGGCACAGACATCACTGATAGCTGACTTACAGCACAGCTCCTGTATATATATATATGTAGACGTACATATATATAAATTTATCTGCCCAACAGGCATTTGCTTAATTAAAGGCACACAGACATATCAAAATGCCAATGAAGCTGCACCGATTGTTCGATGCCAAAAGATGTTGCGTCGACAACTTTTCTCTGTGGGCATAAATGATTTACGTACGAAAACACACACACACACACACACACACAAACACATACATAAAGAGATAAATACGGGCAAGAGTCTGTGGCTGAGTTTCATAGTTTACCTCGTAGATATCAATGCCATGGCTGAGTGACCATGAAGTTTGAAAATAGTCCTCAATGCGCTGCTTCAGCTCCTTGGGCATCTGTAAAAAACAAGCAAATACAAAAATGCATATAATAGTTACAATGGCTTACGTTCTTCTCTTATTTGCAATAGTTATTTAGCTAATGAGCTGCAATGCACCGATGAACTTAAAGAGTATTGTAAGTATATTGGATTGAAACAAGGTTTGATTAAGGGAATTTATATATGGCACATACTTTGATATAATTGTATATATCTTAATTTATATTTTATATATTATATATTATATTTTATATTTTATATTTTATATTTTATA
>NW_022045876.1:692363-711094 GCF_001654015.2 Drosophila navojoa | reverse complement strand
TATATATATATATATTTATATATATATATATATATATTTATTATTAATATTCTTATTATTTGTTTGATCACAGCGTCATACGAATAGTTCAGCACAAGCGAAAACAATAATAATATATAATTTAATTGATATATTTATATAATATCTACTATGCACAAATGATGAATAAATTTTAATTATATTCAAGTCTATTCCATTGAAAATCTTCCGAGCAATATATTCCAATGCCTGATTACTTAATTTCAACAAATCTCAGCATGCTTGAATTAAATATGAATTGATTGATGAAATATGGATTGATTGATACAATGAATACATTTACAAAATTCAAGGAAAATTCAGGCTCATCCTGCACACACACACACACGCACACTTGTGTAATACAGAGTATACAATAATATAAAAAAATATATATATATATATATATATAATAATACACACAGACAGATGAACAGACAGCTGAGAACATGTTGAGGCGCTGTTGCTTTATGAACGACGGCACAATAAATGCTTTTGTGCCGTTATTTTCTATAAGGATTTTCGCATTTACAAAGCCGCGTGGCTAAGCGTGTGCGTGTGCGTGTGATTGTGTATATGTGTGTGAGCCGTTGCCAGGCTAAATTGTAATTCATGTTGCAATTTGTGCTGCGCTTTCGCTTTCATTTGCTCGCCTCCCTTGGCCTCTTTGGCTGGCTTTTGGACAAAGTTTTGTGCCGCCCGCACACATTTTGCTTACTTTGTCGCGCACAGCAACAACAAAAACAACAAGAGAAACAGCGCAAGCAACGTAACGTGAAGCAAGCTGCGTCAACTTGACTGTCATGGCAACTTCCGCTTCCGCTGACCAAGCTCTCCCTTCTCACTCCTTAACTCACTCTCACTCTCTCTTTCACTTTCCTCACTTTTTTGGTCTTCTTTGGGGATCTCAAAGATAATTAAAACTTTGAAATCAACTAAATATGTAAAGTTTGTAGTGCATTAGCTGGAAATTGGTATGCAGCAGCAGCAACAGAAGAAGAAGAAAAAGAAAAAACAAAAACCAAAAAAAACATGAAGTAAATCCAAGTCCAACATTTGTCAAAAGTAGCCAAAATAAAAAGTATATTAATGTTTTTTCTTGGCTGCAGCTACTTAAGAGCTTTAAAGCCACACGCAGAAGCTTACAACGCAAGCCAGAGAGGGACAGAGATAGATGTGCGTGGGTGGCCCAACGAGCAGGACAGCGTCAATAATTATAACGCATTTGGGTCGCTTGAAAATAGAAAGTTTTGTGGCATTTAAGAGCCAGATTTGTTTTTGCGACCTTCGAAAATGTTTAGATAAAATGAGTGAGACAGAGAGAGGGCGAGACAGAGCGAGATAGACAAGCTAGAGCAATCGGTCAGGCTAGTTAGCCTTGTTGCGTTCGGCCTTGGCAAGAATTTCCACTTTGATTGCGGCATGTTAAGGAGCAACACACCAGGCTTAAGTCGACTTTAAACAACTTTAGTAGCTGACTCATATTCACAACAAGTTGACAGCAAAATCAACTTACTAAGTAATTTTTTATTCATTCTGATTTCCCTCAGATATTTGATGCTTGCCCGAGCGCAAAAGTATTTCAACTTGACTCAACGAGGCAGCCGAAAATTTGTACTTGATTTGATCGGCTTCGGCGTTAAACGGCAACTTTTCTGTGGCTAAAAACATCAACAGCAACAACTGCCACAGAAAGTTTGTTAGCCATGACAATGCATAAAATCAGTTAAAAGCCAGCTGCGAAAATTAAGTCGGTACAAAAAATGGCAACTTAAGACACAAGTGGCAGCATGCTTGAAATATGCTCTTGGCAGCATTTCATGTTGATTTCTTGATTCTTGGCATGCCCTATAGCTGCAGAGAGAAATGGAGTGTATTGGACTAAGATATAGGCATGAATCAGCACGGTTTCCAGCTTTATAACTGATCAAATTTTATTTTTATCTACTTAAAAATAATAAAAATTTTTGCTCTTAAGTTTTAATTTTCTTAAATTTTTTTAATTTAGTTGACTTTTTATGTACTGTTAACTTCAATTTTTTTATATTTTAATTTTAAAAACAATATTAAATTTTAATAATTTTTTTAAATTTTATTGATGAATTTATATATACTTTTTATATTCAATTTTTTTTACTATATTTTAATTTTAAAAACAATATTAAATTTTAATTTTTTTTTTTAATTTTGTATATAATTTTTTTAATTTTTTGAATTTTATACATATATATATATTTATCTTTTTTATTTATATTTATTTTTTTTTCAAATATTTGTTCACAATTTTTTTTTTTACTTTTCGTCTTCTAGTAAAAAACTTTTTCCAGCTGTATATGGATTCTTTCGCTCTAACTTAAGCAAACTATATTAAACTAATTACGGCCTGTAAATTTTCACTTCTCAAATTAATTTTGCACTTTTGTAGCTTCTGCGAGCGAAATACACGGTATCTCATAGCTGAGCAAGCAACGCTTGCAAGATACTCTTCTGTCAAGGTCTTTGGTCCGAGCACTTCAAGTGGAAAGCTGACTTCGGCCAGCAAAGTAGGAAACAAAACAAACTTGCGAGACCCAAGTAAAGTGCTTGAAAAGACGCGGACGAAATGATGAAGCAACAGCAGCAAAAGCAGCAGGAGCAACAGCAGTCGCCCCATTTTCAATACCTGTGCGCAGAGCGAATGAAGCTGTAAATGCCGCAAAATGTAGCATACTTTTGAGCGCTCAAATTTATTTGAAGCACATTTGGGTCAGAATAGAAGAGCGAGGAGGGCGCACGATTTTAATCCCTTGCAAGTGCGCTCAAGCGGATTCCATTCGCCGTGCCACATAGTAAAGCAGCTTAAACGAATTGCGCAACGAATATAAATATGAAAACTATGCTGAAACGCTGATTACAGCAGTGCTAAGCGATCTAAAATTTCTATCGTGCTCTATCTCTTGCCCTAAACAAAAACCTTAATTAAATTGCAATGGCTACTAAGGCCAGCCAGACAAGCTAAACTTAGCCAAGTTCAACTGAGTCAAGTTGAAAGTGAACAAAAACAAAGAGAGAAAGAGAGTGAGGGAGAGAGAAGGCCAACAAAAATGCTAAGAACACATGCATTATGCATGCGCTGGCACAGTTTTATGCAAATCCTCTTTCAGCTATTTACCACTTGAAATTTCGGCTTAAATATTTGATGCCATCCCTGCTGAGGCTTCGGACTAGAGCTGACGAAAGGCCGACGACAGCCAGGGTTCATTGATAATCCGAAGTGAAATACCGATGGAACTCTCAATGCTTTGAGGCCAAAATTCGATTTCTTGTTTAATCTGCTCAGCTATTTTCAAATCAAGCAATTGTCTCAATCGAAGCCAATTAAATTTGTCTAGTCATGCAAGAGTACAAGCTCAACCAAATTATTGCTCAATATGTTGTGCAGCTGTCTAAACCAGATGTTAAGCTAATAAACAAGTGCAGTTGATAAAACTGTTGGCATCTGTATGCATATTTTTAAATTGTATTAATATTCAAATCAGGCAACTCAAAGAAAATTCACAGTTGCCTTAACATTTACTATGTCAATCGGTTTAATTGTTTTAATAAAATGAATATTATATTATTCTTTATATTTTATATTACTTATGCTTTTATATAATTTTATAAAAAAAAATATATATTTTCTTAAATATTTTTACTATCCAAATCGTTTCAGTAAATCTAATAAATTATTAGTAAATTTATTAACAAATTTTTGCAGAATATATGTTAATATATCATAATACAAAAACATCAATAAAATTTTCTTTCAAGGGATGTAACTTTAGAAATGGAAGGTAGAGCAATTATATTTTAACAAAAAATAATAAAAATAAAAATAAATGAGCACAAAGCTGATTGAGTTGATAAACCTAGGCAAATGTTTACGATTTAAATTATATATAAAAACAAAATAAACCACAAAGAGGGCCAACCACAATTGATGCTAATGCCAATGTGTTTTGAAATTGAAGTGAACAGAGAAAATGTGAAAGAGCTGAAATAGAGATAGCTAAAATGAAATTATGAAAGCCAAAGGCTGAAATGGAGATTCATGAAAACCTAAGCTAAGATAAATCTAGCAATGAAATACGAAATTAAATGAGCTAGCTTTAAGGCAACTTACGAAGAGAACAAGAGAATATGAAATATGGAGAACTTAAACTAACTTAACTAACTCAAGTTTATAAAGACGAGAGTGAGACAGAGAGAGAGAGAGGGTAACTTCTTCTTGTGCACGAGCTAAAACTAATTAAAAAAATAAAAACAAATATTCAGTCACATCCGCTTAGACAACCCAGCCCAGACAGCGTATGCATATCAAATGCAGTAAATTCCTCACACACACACACAACCCGCGACCCACCCATAGTAAACCACCTGCTAAAGCAATTTCCTGTGGTATGCAAATAGCAAATTTAATTTTTCAATTGCCCGGGCAATAAAACTATTTGTAAACGTTGTTTGGCAAACAATTTACTCACCTCGCCGTCGTACAAATCGGAGGCATACAGATGATCAAAGGGCAGGGCAGCCAATAAATCGACGGCAAACCAGCCACGGAAATAATTGATGGCAATCTGTTTCGAATTGGAGACGACCTCACCTTTGCGTGAGACAAAGGTTGTGCGAAAATTCAATAAAATATCTGCAATAGAAGAGAGCAATAAATGAAATCAAAAAAAAAGGTTAAATGTGGTGTAAGACACAAGACGAATTGCTACAAAACTAAAAAGCCAAATTTGGCCTTAAGCTAAATTCAATTCCCAGTCAAGAATACAAAAGGCAATTGATGGGAATCTAAGTATGGCTAACAGGTTGTCCACACACACACACACACACACATACTCGCAATGCCCAAATGGACATTAAATGGTCATCGTCATCATCATCATCATCGTCATCATCATGATTATCTGCTTTGTTGTATAGTGGTACTCACCCACAATAAATAGCGCTTCAACAATCACATCGGAGACCATCGTCTGTCGATCCGCTTTGGCAAATGCGGCATTGTAGGGCACCATTAATGCCACATAGAAGGTCGCCACCAATATGACCCAATCCCATATGCCTTTGAATACGCCGTAATGGGGTAAAATCAAGCGTGACTTCTTTATCGATTGCGTTTTGTATTCGGGAAATGGTGCCTCAGTTGAATGCATAAAGTTCTGCAATAAATAAATCACACATCAAAAGTCAATTTCAATAAACGAAAAAGCTAAAGTTTCGTTTTATGTGCCAAAAATGTCGCATATGAAAAAAAACGGAACTAAAATTGTTAATTTAATTAACATTTTGTTTATTGCAGAAGTATTGAACCTTAAAATTCATAAGCAAAATAATTTATATAATTCTTAAAGTTCAATATTTGATAACATAAAAAATCAGTCAAATTTCAAAATAACTTCAGAAAGTATTTAAATAATTTTTATAAAAAGAAATAAAAAATTGCGGAAGAAAAACTGTAAAGATTCGGTATGAAAAAAAAAATACTTACAGACAAAAATTAATAAAAGAACAATCGAATGGGATTTTAATTATACAAAATAAATATTAAAAAAAAAACTATTTAAACTAAATCATGGTGTTTAATAATTGTTTTTTTTTTTTTTTTTTTTTTTTTTTTTTTTGGTAATTACAAAAATGTTGAAATCTAGATGATAAATAAATCATAAAAGAAAGAATTTTTATTCTGACATTTCAAGTTATTTATTTAAGCAAACATAATGAGAATTTGTAATTTTGTTTTATTGATTTCAGAAATACCAAAAACTAGTTCAAATAATGCAATAACAAAAATATACGAATATACAAAAGCAGCACAGCTTAAAATTCTCTAAATTCCATTTAAATAATACGCCACACGTTGAGTGTGTATGCTGAGCTATTACCTTCAACAGGAACCAAAGTGGATTAAAAACGATATACGTTTAATTGAATTTGGGTCGGAATGGCCCTGGCGCCATTCTCGTGTTTGCATTAGGCTAAGTGTGTGTGTGTGTTTGCATTTGTATATGTGTGCTTGTATGTGTGTGCATGCGCATTTGGTGGTTATTCAGTGGATTGCTTATTATATGTACTCACGTTGCCCAGCTTCAATTTGGTTTTGACACCGCCCTTCTCGGGCTTGTAGTGTCCAGATAGCTGATATAGAACCGCACGACTGCGACGTCTGCCCATATTACAGCCGGCAGGTACATCCAAATTATTGCCCTCGCCGGCCTCCGTATCGCCGCCATCACCGGCGCCCGGTCCGCCCAGGCCGGGCAGGCCGCCCAGGCCCAATATGCCGGCATTCGATCCGGCACGGAATCGAGCGCCCAGTAGTGCAGCTGTAAGGGCAAAAACTTACAGATTCGCAACGCAAAAATTTCAAATTTCGGATGCAGCAGCCGCAGACGACAGTCGCGATTTGCGATTTATTAATTAATTAATACATGTGAATTATTAAAAGTTTGTTTGTTTTTTTTTTTTTTTGTTTGGATTTTGGATATTATTATTATTTGGGGTTGGTTTAGTTGTTTTTACATGTCGGTTTAATTACAATGATGATGCCGGTTAGAGTAAGAAAAAAGAGCACAAAGAAAGAAAATATACAGATATTGTACAAATACAATTTGAATTAAATTTAGTTAATTAAAACATTTTAATATTTTTGTTTTAGTCAATTTGTTATACAACATATTTAGCAAAAACGACTCACACACACAGATAAACACACATAGACAAAAGCTGAGAAGCGACACAAAGCACAAGCTGAAGTGTGTTTTTTTTTTATAATCGAAATTTTAGTTTATTTTTGTTTTAGTTGCTTTCACATTTACCTTTGTTGCAGTGCTTTGGAACAGTTTATTAGTAAAATGCATCATCTAACGCATGCAGCAATATTTATGGGTTTTATACCCTAAACAAATTGAAAATGACCATATTGGGTATATTAGTTGTAGGGAAGATCCTATAAAGGATAAGCATTTGAATAACGAGCTGATTTGTCCGCCTGTCTGACTGTCCAATTATTCCTTCATACTATAGAATTTCATATTTAAATTTACATATTTTATTTGATGCACTTTCGAGCTGGGTATCTCTTCATTTACTACATTTATTTTGAGATCTTTTCTAGTTCTCTATAATATTGCATAAATATTCATCATTTTTGGCAAAGTTTATGGCTTTAATTGTTTTTCGGCCAACAGATGCAAATATTTATATTAAAAACGTTTCGTCATAAAAGCATTTCGTTTGCCATTGCAGCAACCATAACAAAAAAATATTTAATTAAATGCGAAATGGAAAAATGTATTTATTATTTCAACTTTAATTCATAAATGCATGCGAGAGTCAAGCAAATATTTACCCACACCACAAAAGAAAATATATAATGAGTAGCAGTATAATATCATGGGACATGAGCTTAAATACAATCATTCACAGCCTAGATCAAGCAACGTGCCAAAGACTGATGTCTGTGAATTTGCGAGCATGTAAACACGGCTGAGTGTCAAGAGGTGGAAAGTGGGCGGAGCCGGCATAAAAGTACGCCACAATCTCATATAGACCAAGCACAATGGCTACAACCTCAAACAATCTCAAACGGTCTCATTAAATGTAACTTTATTTTGTTTTTTTTTTTCCTCTCTCTCTCTCTTTGATACTCAAAGGCAGCGCGTGGTGCTATAAATTACAATTAGCTTGATTGTGAAAAATTTGACCCAACAAACAAACACCAAAACACAAGAAATAATAAAAAACAACAAAGAAATGGGGTAAGCAACAATAACGACAACAAATTCGGCATACTAATTATAAAAATTTCATTTTCGATATGCTAACAAAGTGTAAAAATGCTTCACGCCTGTTTCATTAAAAATGTTTTAACTTAAATAACAAAGGTGAAGCGAATTTTTAAACAGAATTGGATTAGGATTTGACGGAATGTGGGCTGACACAGAGAGAGAGAGAGAGAGAGAGAGAGTGTGTTGAGATAACTAGGATATAAAAGTATTTTAAGTTCTTAGAAAATGCAACTCATAATAAATCTCTTACAAATAAACAACAAAAAAAATAAATAAATAAATAAATAATAAAAATAAATAAACAAATAAAGTAAACTAAACTGTAATTTTTAGTTCAACTAAAAAATAATTTAAAAAATATATAATTAAAAATATAATTACATTTTAAATTATAGAATATTTAAATAAATGTTGCATAAATTATTAAACTATAAAATTAAATTAATTTAAAATTATATATTTATAGTTTTTTATATATAATATTATACTTTTTTTTCAATTATATTTATATCCATTCTCAGCCCAAAGGGTATACAAACATAACAGCAACTACTTTTCGCAGATATCTCTCGAAAAGCAGACGTAACAAATTTGATTTCAATTTTGAAGCCAAAAGCCAGACCTAGTCCCAAACCCAAACCCAAACCCAAAACAGACCCAGCCCTAGACCCAGGTCGAAAAAGCCCGAAAGCGAGCCCGTGTACCCTTGCGTAGCTGTCATATCGAAATGCCAATTAAGCTGCCAGGCACCTACTCAATGATCCGGGCCGCGGGCTACCAACATTTTTCTTCTGCTTCTTTTATTTTTTTTGGAGTTACCTACCAAAATGGAGGCCGCACGTTTCGTACGCTCCACGCATACAGAAAACAACTCCAAGAGCAGCAGAAATAAAATATATTGAAGGGCAAAACAGAAATATGGCAAAGCAACTGCAAAATATGCGCAATCCAGTCGAGTGTGGCAAATGCCGAAGAAAAAAATTGCTTATATATATATAAAAAGATGTCGCACATGCCGCACAGGCGTAAAATTGTTAAGAGCAGCTGCTGCTACTCCTGCTGCTGTTGCTGCTGCGGCTACTCCAGTCGCATTCCTGACAGGCCTAATGATGTGTAAAATGACGGTCATTTGAACTGTCGCCGGCCAGGGCCCTGGCTCGCTCTCACACAACTGTGTCGCGGCGAATGATAATTCAATTGGCTTGCGAATCTCGGCTCATCGGCCACATCAAACGCGGCGAATTCCTTACAAATTTACAGCCTAATTGCTTGTTGGCCTCACTCTGTGTGCATATTTCATTTCATGCGGCGCTTGGCTTTCCGACAAACCGCAAAATTTGCCCGCTCAATGTGCGAGGCAGCCTAACAGATTTACGGCAAATGTCAATGTTTTGTAATTAAATATTATTACCGATGTGTATTTTCGCTGGATTACGTATATGTCGTGTGTAAGCCGATTGTCATTAGTGTGAGCGAGGCTGCCCATGGTAAAGTAGACAGCTTTCTCTATATAAAGTAGTAAGCCATAGTTTGCTAATTTGCTGGATAAATATTTGGCATTTAAATCTTTTAGGCATCAATAAAATATATACATAAGAAAATAATTGTTCTCTCTCTTCAGCAAATATCTAACTTAAAATTTAGCTCAAAATAATGTGTATTACGTATACGCAGTGTCTCTGACACAATATTAAATCCTTTACGACTTAGTTCGTAGTTAAATAAATGTGCTGCAGCGCTTAGCTCTTCTGCCAGATAAACTTTTATTGCTTCAAAATATTACGCATACGTCGCATGCGTGTTTGGCCAATGTCTGCAATTGGCATTTATATCACAGCCGACAATTGCTTCAGGCTATCCATAAAAGAGAAGAGATTTTAAGTACATAACGGCTTGCAAATTGATGAATCCAAGCAATTGCGAATATTACGTATTCGCACTAGAATTATTTATATACCTATTACCTATACGTAATGGCATTTATATTCAACTATTTAATATCTTTGTCTTGAAAAGTTTATGACTTGAATTGTTTCTTTTAAATTTCATTTGTATACTAGTTCCACAAATTGAATTTGACTCAAATTACGTATACGTCAGGTAGCCAATACTAATAGCTGGCAAAAAATTATATATAATTTTAAACAAATTACTAATAAATGTGTTAATTTTATATGCCAACTCTGCATCAGAATTTTTGGATTTACGATTCTTCACATACTCTTAGCGTTTACTAATTAATATAGCAAAAAAGTGTTGTCAATATACATTAAATTCAATTTACAAGCCGCCAACTATATGATATTTGATTCTGTCATATTCCTTTGCCAGACTCTAGACTCTGGCATGTGCAACAAATGCCACTGGACACACGCTGTAATTAATGCAATATAAATTGCAAATTTCCTGCATATTAACCGCATGACATGCGCTCAAGCGCTGTCAGAAGCAAGTGCATGTTAAGCAGCTGGAAAGCCAAACCGCATTCCCAGCCCTCTGGCCAATGTACATGCAACAGCTGCAGATCAACTTGAATTTGTGCCATTTATTTTTTAATAATCTGAGAAAAAAGTAAAGAAAAGTATTTTAAGTGCTCGTTTCAAGCTGAGTGAAAACTGTGAACGAGCGTTTGTTTGTTTTGAGCTGCTCATCCTGTCAGTGCTTTGCATGAGTGCACAAGACCACAGAAACCACAAACAGGGAACTGAGAACAGAGAGCAGGCGACTCAAGACAAGTCGAGTCAAGAGTCAAGAGTCAAGAGCAGTGACAACAAAGCCGCGACTGCTGAATAATGATGCTAATAAAACTGCAAATGAAAAGCTGCCAGAAAACGCCAGAGTGCAAGGCAGCTAAACAATGCCAGGGATCTCCCCACTAGCCAAAACCCCTGCAGACCTTAGTTATGTACCAAATAATTTACCCAGTCCGCTCACTAATCCGCATTAGTTGAATGCGCAATGACCTACGCGAATAAATTCACTTCATGCGCACAAGCCAAACAATTCACTTGGCATTTTCTGTTTGCAATTGTCTTACTCTTTCTCTCCTTCTCTCTCTCTCTCTCTCTCTCTTCCTCTCTGTCATCCTTTTCTTTGAGCATTGTCTGACTGCACATCAATATTTAAGCATGCAAGTTGCTTAATTCACAGCCCTTGCTGTTTTATTCAGACTAAGCTAATTCAGTAAATTCGGTTGTCAGCATATTTAATGCGTAATCGGGTCGACCGAACGCAGGTGAGTAATAGTTGGAGGCCTAATTGGGTTCCTGACAACGCTCAACATATTAAATGACAACTAAATTATTGGCAAATTAAATATTTATTTCATTCGACGTTATTTCCATTCAAATCAAAGCTAAAGCTTCATTGCCTGAAAAATCCATTTGATTTACAGACAATAAATAAATTCAATTGAAACTAAAATGAATTTGCTATTAAATTGAAACTTAAATGAATACTGGGATAATCCGATTGTAACTTAATAAACTGAGCTGGCAGACAATGAAATGTATATTTTATTTAAAAATTTAATACACTGAATACAATTATATTGAGTAGAAACTTTGCAATTTTAAACTGAATGCAGGATGAACAAAAAAATAAATTAAATTTGTGTTAGCCAATAAAATAAAAGCTTTAATTTTTAAATTCATTAATTTAAATATTTTTTATATTTAATTTAAGCTTAAAATTAAATTAAGATCAGGAAGAAATAGGAATAAATCCAAAATAAAACCAAAAAAAATTTACACAATAACAAAAATAAAATTCACATATTAAAAGCTTGAATTAAAAAAATTCTACATAAATTAAATCAACATCAACATCAAGCAAATCTCATTTTATACTTTGCTGGTATTAAACCCAATTTTAAATGTCATTTTAAGCCGAGCTAATCCCATTAGAAAAACTACGTGGTGGAAAATTCATCAAATCTCCTTTGGCATAAGGTATTAAAAAACCACAGCTCAGTCAAAAAGTTGACAAAATGGAATTAAAAACACGCAAAAAACAAGAAAATTGCACAGAGTTCGAGTTAAATATTTATATGCACAAGCTCAAAGCATTTCACAAAAAGCATAAAAAAATCAAAAATGCTGTTAACTAACGCAACACGAAGAGGTTAACCAAAAAGTCAGTCAAAAATAAAGTTGACATGACAGAAAAACAAAAATAGTATGAGTGAGAGAGTCGAGACAGCTCGACTAGAAGTTTCGCTGAGCCCAGCTAAAAGCTGATATTGCATTCAATTAATGTTTCTTTTATATAACTCTGAAGTTTCCAAATTTAGCAGTATAAGAACAAGATTCATTACTTTCGATCATAAAGAGTTATCGTTACAAAATTGATAAAGAATTAAGCTTGCAAGATATCTATGTTCAATTGAACTAAGTAGATCCACTCAGCTTGGCATTCAGAGCAATAATATATAAACTGCTGCTGTCATATATAGGGCTTCTGTTACGCCTACTTCATATAAAGTTCATACCCTGATTTCCACATTTTCAATGGGTATACAAAATGAAACAAGAAAATGCGAGAGCAACCGCAGACAGGCGGGACAACGTTTGATATATATGTACACACATCTGACAATATATATAGAGCCGTATGTATGTATATGCTCATATCACGATGAGAGTCATTTATACATATATCATGATTCGCCTTCTGACAAGACATTTTGCTAAACCAATTTTTCAAACATTTTCACATTTTTTTAGCTGCCTTTGTTTTATTCGTTTATGGATTATTTAACTTGGGGCGCGTGTGATTTGTGCTGTGGCTGTGGCTGAGTGGGGTGTATTAACAGTTGATTGTGCAATTCTTGTGTGGGCGTGTCAATTGTTAATAATGCTTGCTTGATACTTTGTGCGCGAAAATGCATTTGCTATGTGGCTTATACAGTATTTAATATAGAGAGTTGATTTATTGCGTGGCATTTTTTTTTTTTTTGCTATCAAGCCTGGCATACTTACCGCTATCACACTCCTCGTTCACATTCATCTCGAGCATCTTGGTGTGCGTGATGTCCTTGTGGGAGGCCAGGAAGAGCACCACCTCGCGCTTCTCATTTTTAATGGGCACAATGTCAAACAGACACCAAAAGGGCGCACCTGGATTAAGAGATAAATTATGACATTGACGTGTTAATTAATTAAAGTGACCCTGGGAGACACGGCACACAGGTCTCTGTTGCCAGCTGTAAACACTGCAAAAAAAACAGATACACACCAGCACTCACACTCACACCCACACACACAGTCACACAAAATGGCTGTATATAATCATAATAAACGGTAAACAGCGCGCATTTAAGATGAATAGCTGCTGAGCAGATTTAGTGACCATGGCGAGCGTTTGATGTAAACAGCTATTTGAGCGTAGCTAAAGACGCCTTTGTCGGCACAGCAGAAGTGGGCGTGGCAGACGAACCAAGGTCTTTTATGCTGGGTAGCATTGCTTTGATGCTGGTGTCCATGGAGAAGACGCTTCTGAGTAAACACAAACAAAAACAGTAAAACCAGGCACCAGGAAGTGCAAAATGCTCACCAAATTTAATGAAACTTGAAATTGAGTTGGCTTAATTAACATAGCATATAATAGTGAGAGCTTTTTGCAGAGCAGTGTAAACTCCTGTTGAATTAGGAATCCTGTTGAGCTTTGTTCGACAACAGTTAGAGATAAAACTCTTTCACTCCATTTTAGAACCAGATACTACTACAGCTCTCTGCTGGTTCCCAAAAAACCTCCATAAAGGATTTTATAAAATTAATACCCTTATCTAACTTTAATATATGTATTAATTGACAGTTTTTCTTTACACTTGGAGAAAATTAAATCTGACTTATGAATGCTTGTATAGTAAATTCTAAAAATTATTTTAAAAATCTTATATAAATTAAATTATTAAAAATCGAAAAAAAAATCTAAAATTTGTATTTAATGTATTTAAAAATAATTACAATTTTTTTTTTAAATAATATCAAGAAATATATATATCCCAGCCAGACGAACTCACAACAGAAAGACAATAAAAAATACATATTTTTTAACTCTTCTCTTGCCTCATATATATATATATTATATACCCCAACTGTGCGATCTCACAACAAGAGCAGTACATATTTAAATATATTTATTTATTTACTTTTTCTATTGCCTCAAAGCGGACAACCAAAAAAACGATGTAAACTTTATTACTTTCATTCAAATAGCATTTAACAATTTCAGTAAACCAAATAAAATTGAATCGACAAATTTCCAGCTGCATTTGACCGCCAATTTCATTTGTGGCTCAGCAATTTGAGGTTTTTATTGTTTTTTTTTTTTTTTTTGGTTAGCAAAACAGTTTAAAACTTTGACTGAACAAAGAAGCCAAAGTTAATTAACATTTAATGGTATGCAGAAAATGATTGTATATCAATTTGATAAAACCACAATTATTAATGGCCGCCAAGAGTTTTAATTACAAATTGCTGCATAATTCATAATATTAATAATTAATAATAATAGATGGCAATTTGTCTATTAAAAGTTGTTTAAACGAGCTGCAAATTGGAAAACTTGTGGATAGCATTTAATAGCCAGCCGTAGCCTTTGGCCACTTGGTCGATTAATCGTGACTTCATTAAAGCACAACGAAAAACGAATTGAAATAAAATAAAGTGAAACACGCGATGAGAACGTGCCAAAATGCTGCCAACAAATTTATTGTTTAGTGCGCACACACAACAAGTGGCTGAATGTGCTATGTGTGTGTGTGTGTGTGCCCTCTGCTCCTGGGAGACAGCTACAAACCACAGGCGGTTACTGCTGCTGCTGCCAATGGAAACTAGTTCAAGGCAAAGCCCCTCTAACTCAATAAAGTCAAGCTCATGCGAGCCACGCACCAGAAAATTGATGCGGCTACAGCAGCAGGAGGAGCAGGAGCTGGAGCAGCAGCAGAAACAGCAGCCATAGCCGCACCCGCAGCAGGCTGTATCTTAAATTAAAAGTCAATACGAAGATGGTTAAAAGCGGCTATAGCCGAACGCAAGGGGCAGCACACTTGAGCCACTGACAGCAGCACCACCACCAGCAGCAGCACCTCCTGCCAGACTCCTGCTGACTGCTGCTGGTTTACCAGCAAACAAAAACTTTTTGTGCAATCGGCGCACGTGGACGTGTGCCACAATTGACTTACAGCTTTTCACTTATTACACAATTGCCGTTGCTGTAGCCGTTGTTGTTGCTGTTGCTGTTGCTGTTGTTGTTGCTATTATTGTTTCTGTGGCTGCTGTTGTTTGGCCAGCAATTGTGATAATCCTTTGGCAGCTGTTTTTCAAAACTTTGCACAATTTCCTCTCATGTGGCAGGCCACAGCTTTTAAGTTGGCTTGCGGTTGCCTGACTCACACACGCACACACACACACAGCTCATGCTTAGATGACACTGGCTGAAAGTGAAACTTTCATGAGCCAGAAATATGTCACAGTGGATTAGAAAACAATTTCACAGCACTTCAACAGAACAAACTAGGCCCTGAGCTACTTCTAGCGTGGCAAGCGTGAAAATATGAGAGCTTAATAAACACCTGAAAGCATTTTATTGAAGAAAATATTAGTCTCATGACTGTGGACTTTATAGTTAAAACAAAAGCTAGGAATTCATGCTTTGGCTAAGGCCTAAACAAAAAGTCTAGTTATACACAGTCGGCAAATATTTAGAATTATTGCAAAACTTGATATTTTCCGTTGCACTATGCCCCAATTAAAACTTGGAATTAGTTCAGGCGGCTCTCTCTCTCTCTCTCTCTCTCTCTCTCTGCAGATTGCAGTCAATAGTGCGCGACCATTAAAACTTCGCCAACTATGCTTTAAAATTTTGTTAGCTTTAGTTTCCTCTACTCCATGAAGGTCACAGCTGCCGCAACTGTAAAGCTTTCACGTATTAGTTAGACTCTGTTTTCAACTGTAATTATCTAGAATGAAATGCAGTTTCTAGGACTATAACAGAGCCATGAAAATAATGTTTATATTCTTTATAAATAGTAATTCACTGGAGGTGGGCAATTAAGCTAAAATTAAGCTAAATTTCACTAATTTTATGAGAACGAAGCTCATTAAAAAAATCTTTCAGACTTACAGCAAATACCTAAAACCCTAAGCTAATGTCTCTTAAATCTCATAGAAACATTTCCAGCTTAAGCATAATTAAATTATGATTTTCAATGGAATATACTCAATTTGCGCTCATAACTGGATTAAATCTGCGCTTAATCACATTCTGCGCTCTTTCTCAATATCAAAAGAAACTTTAACTAATTTGTTTAAACCTGACCGCAGACTGTTGTCAGCTGTTGCAGCAGGAGCAGGAGCAGCAGCAGCAGGAGCAGCAGGAGCAGTAGCAACTTGGCATCTTTTGCGTTTTAGCTGCCGCAAACAGCTGGAGCATGTAATTTCCTCTTTGTAGCGCACAAATTACCTCAAATGCTAAATGAACTTTAAACAACAGCAGCAGCACAAAAACAACAACAACAACAACAGAATAAAAAAGAAATGCTTTTAATTAAAAATGAAAACAATTTACAGCAAAAATTTCTCACAATTTGCTGGGCAACTGTTTAGCTATTGCTGTTGTTCTTGTTGTTGTTGTTATTGCTGCTGTTGTTGCCTGTGTCTTACCTTCCTTTTTGTAGAAAATAACTTCCAACTTTAGTTCCGTCTTATTTGAAAGACTTTTCTCAATTTGCTGCTTGTGCTCCTCCTTTGTATCCGGCCCGTAAAGGAAATGACATGAACAGCCTGTTTTTGTGTTGTTGTTCATTCATTTTCGCATGATTGTTGTTGTCGTCGTCGTCGTCGTCGTCATCGTCGTTGGCAAACAATTGAATAAAATGTACAAATACATTCAACTGAGTATTGAAGTGTTGAAGCTGCTTGTTTCTGTCCGTCAATTTGACAGTCAGTCAAGTTCGGTCGGCGTCGCTCTTAGCTCAATTGTCTTACCCTTTTGCATAATTTGCGCGCGTGAATATCCTGTCAAGTCCACGAACCCATCCGAGCAATAAACAATTGGATTGCCATTTGCCTGCGCATTGCCAAGCACAAAATTCGAATCTGCAAAAGAAAATTGAACGACATTGAGAGAGTGAGCGGGAGAGAGTGTGAAATGACAGAGGAAATGTATATACACACATATAGGTATACCTATATATAAAATTTCATAATTTTTTTATTTGACTTCATAAATAAGTGAGTTCCATAATAATTACTTAACTTAAGCGCTTGACCTTTGTTACTTTTCCACTTCAAATAAAACAAATAGAAAATATTTTCATTATCAACACACAACAAATTTAATTAAAATTCAGCTATGCTCAATTCGCTCACTCTATATTCACATTCGCTATCTCTGAGCTGGGCGTAAAAAACAAAAACAAAAGCTTTTTATGTTTTCTTTATTTCTGCCTTGCCAATACCCAAAAGAGAAAAACTTTAATATGAAAACATGAAAATGATTTTACGTATTTTTGTTTACCATAAAAGAAAAATAGTAAAATAAATAATGCTTAAAGCCTTGATACTATATAAGTTTGCAGAAAATTGATGAATTTTAACAATTTCAATTAAATATTACGCATACGACGCGTATGCTGAATCAACTCTGGAGTTCAATTAAGCTAATGCACTTCAATGCTAAATAATTGATTTTAATCGAACAAATATGGGGAGAGATTACCGCAGCTGATTAAAAGTCTATTAAAAGCGCAGCTGTGAATGGGGTAGCAGCCCCTGGCTCAAGCATTTCTATATAAATAACACTGGGCACACATGCATGCAGCCAGAGCTATGAATAGCCAGAGCATGAATATCAATTCGCATTTCCTAAGCCCCCCATTCAGAAATGCAACAATCAATTTATACAAGAGAGCTAACAAGCAGCAAATGCAATGTAAATATTTCACACGGCCAGCAGGAACATTGTTAATAATCATTTTTGATAGCATTACAAAGTTAACTGGCCCAAGATAAATCACATTTTTGGCTGCCGGCCACATTCTGGGCACATTAAGCACTTGACTGGGCCGCACTCGGCTACAGCTGCTGCTGACTAGTCAAAAATTAAATATATATATACATATATATATCTGTACATGGGAAATTTATGTGTATGGCGCTGCGCAGTTTGTCAACGCATTAAACTTGCGTACAACAACAATCATACGCCATGTGCGCCCAGCAGACAAATCACTTGCAGACTTTGCCAGCACTAAAAATTATTGCCTGTCGACGGTTCTTTGCGTGTGAGATATATCAAAATCTGCGAGTGTTACTTAAGGTCACTAGAATTATTAATTAAGCGAGTGCTGCTAAGGTCAGCCAAGACAGACATTAACTGTAAATACAGGTGCATTTGTGGGAGGGGCAAAACTTTATAGGGCGGCGCAAAGCGGATTTAGTGGAATAGCTGAGACTAAGTACATTATTAATTTACTTAATCTAATTTTACATGGCTGTTAATGGAGTAATAAAACTTGGTTTATTATGCAAATTTGAAAACATTAATCTTTGGATTTAACTATAAGCTCGTTCTTTGAGAATTGCGTGGAACGTTATTTATGGTAGCAAAAATAATTAGATGCGAAATTAATAAATATAAATAATAATAATAATTATTATTGTTATTATTAAATTTTATTTTATATCAATAAATTTATTATTATTCAACAAATTAGCTTATGAAATTAGATTTTAAAATAAATTTATTATATTAATAAAATTACTAATTTATTAAATTAAATGTAATATTTAAATTATTAAATTAATGTAATATTATTTATTAAATTAAATGTAATATTATTTATTTATTTATTAATTTATTTATTTATTTATTTATTTATTTATTTATTTA
>NW_022045876.1:629994-674265 GCF_001654015.2 Drosophila navojoa | reverse complement strand
ATATAAAATATAAAATATAAAATATAAAATATAAAATATAAAATATAAAATATAAAATATAATATATAAAATATAAAATAATATAAAATATAAGGGTATTTTTACTACGACCTGAAATATATCTCAACTTTTTCCCAAGATTAAGATAAAATTAATTTGCGGCTTAGCTTTTGTTGCTGCCAATTCGTTTTATTTATCTAAACTTGCGAATGTAAATACCTACGATCCCAATAAATATTTATGTTTTCTATATGATTAAATCAAAGACGCAGCCTGTTTCAATATTTGCTATACGTTTAATGTTCTATTTTCAATGTTGATTCTTGGCCAGAAATACAAATATGGCCAGGAAGAATATACACGTGCACACACACACAACCGACCATATGAACACATACATAGCAATTGTGACTGCTGCCGTTTATGTGCTTCATATAACCACGCCCACTAAACGGTTATGGGTGCAAAGTTGTTCGGGCAGAGGAGGCAAAGAGAGGGGGAGCAATAGGGCAAGGCTAATCCTATTAGACTTCAAAGCCGTTTCGCACAACAAACTTTCGCATTGGTCCTGGTCCAGACACGGATATTGCGCTACCCACCCCCCTTCCACAACACCGTCTCCTTCCTGGCAAAATGCTTTTGTTCCTCGTGCTGCTGCTGCTGCTCCTGCTATTGCTTTCTCTGTCGCTGTTGTAATAGAGTTTCCGGCAAAACCGCTGCACGTGTTGCGCTTATTAATATTCCTTTCAGCTAGCGAATGCCGCAATTAATTCTGCATATTGCGCGCCGTCAAAGTTCCAAGTGACTCGCCGCCCGAGCAAAACCAGGAGACAAACTCAAGCTGGTAGTTGGAAAATCGGTGGGATATAGCCTGGTATTTGTATATGGACACACGCACATAATATCGCAGCTGTCGTTGATAGGTGCACAAATTGATTTCTCAACGCTTCTCTCCCAAACGAACAATTACTGAAAAAAGTTTTATAATTTTAGCACAGCTCTAAGTCGAAAATTTTCCCATTTTACAGAGTACAACGGTATTTACAATTTTTTTTTATCTGAAAAGTTTACATTACACTAAAATTTTGCAAAAATCTAGTGAATATCTGTTAGAGACATTTAAAAGAAAAAGCCTACTTAGCTAATCTAAAATCAAAAACGTGTACTATGTATATATTATGTATATGGAGAACAATTTATTTAATTTAATTTAATTTTGTTTTTTATTTTCATATATAATTTTTTTTGAGATTTTGCCTCAGTTATATAAAAAAAAATTGACTAACCTTAAAAATAAAATAGAGCGCAATCAATCTTAACATAAAGCAAAACAAGTGAGTATGTTTCCGACGGGCTTACCCAACTACAGAATTCTCTTTCAATAACCAAGACATTTGAAATTCCTACCCGGTATCATTCATATCTACAGCTGCACAAAACCAATCTATTCATTTCATTTTCTTGAATGAGTATAGCAATAAGAACTGCCCCAGCCTTAAGTCATAAAATGCAGCTTTAAAATTTTCATTCTCATTTCTCTTCCCATGCTTCTGAGCATATTTTATTGGCTTCACTTAGAAACAAATTAAATTTCAGTAGCAGTGAATTTTGTTTTTTGTATTTATGTAAAAAAAAAAAAAAAAAATAATAAATAGGCAAATAGCAAAAATGTGAAAAGATTTTGTGGTGGGCACATTGAAAAATACTTGAATTCATTTCGCTAGCCCACGGGCATTTTCGTGGAGCTGCCAATTTAACATAACTTGGCCAACTTTATGTATAGTAAAGCAGCTGAGGGCCAGCCCAGGAAGGTCCCCATTTTTTTCTGTTTTTTTTTTCTTTTTTATGCCCATGTGTTGGCGTATTTGTTATTTCTTTCGTTTTCGGCTTCTTCATCTTTTTTTTATATATATTTTTTTTGTAGTCCTGCTGTTTGCGTTGGGCATTAATGCTGCCTACGTGCTGCGGCTTGCCTATTTGATTTTGATTTTCATTTGATTTTATTTGACTTGGCTTTGGCTTTGCTTTATTTTCCTTCTTGTTTATGCAAAAATATATATAAATATATATATATATATATATTTTCCAACTCAAAGCCGGGCCTCGAGTAAAAAGCTATTTGAAGTGGAATTTCTCAACACATTTGAGTGAATAGCAAAAATATTATAGAGAATTTGCATATTGCTGCTGCCTGGTTAAACAATCGAACGAACTGACTTTGTTTACCTTTTGAAAGCTCAAAATGTAATTAACTACAGCTAAAGCATTAAGAATTATCCTTCATTATACAAATTTATACATATGCCTATACATACATATGTATATACGACTTTTGTCTGCTGTTTAATTAAATTGAATGTCTGGCTGCCCATTTTGTTGCCCGCAATTTCATGTTTAATTTTGCGTGTGAAAATTTTCATTAAATCATTTTTGCTGCACACAAATGAAGCGAAACGCAAGTCTTCAAAAGCTGCTCAAATTGCCAGAAGCCTATTAAAAAGTCTATCAATGATAAATATCGTATGTACATATGTATATGTATATAAATATACATATATGCAACTGCAGGAAATAGTATAGCTATAGCTAGAAAATACACTTTTGCACTTTGCATGGGGGAATATATTTATAAAGATTGTATAATATTTAAAATTATTTAAATTATATATATAATATATATTGTGATAATAAATTTTACATAAATTGTATGATAGATATAATATCATTTTATTTAAAAAAAAAAATACTAAAATATATGCAACTATATAATGCAAACTAATTTTTTTAATATATGATATATATTCAAGTATCTAGCATAAAAGCGATTGGATATAAAAAATACAAATATATGTATGTATGAAATGACAATCCAACAAAGCATCAAGAGCATTTGAAATATATTTAAATGTGTACAATTAATAGTATTTAATATATTTATACATATTAACAATATTTATTTGCTAGTGAATTAAAAAAAAATGTATAGATAAAAACCAATAAAAAATGTTAAATAAAAACGGAAACTTATACTACAAATCAGATAAGTAGAAGCCTTATAATACTGAAAAAGAAGCTAAAACTTACTTGATAGTTGTATACTCAAAATATAACGAAAGCAAATGCAATAAATTGTGGATTTTATTAAATACCTAGAGGCCTAGAGCAATATGAAATAGCACTCTATCATTGGAGATTATATATACACACCTCTACTACTACTACTACTACTCTATGTTTACAGATAGTCTATAGAGACACGTATAGATGTATATGAATATTTATGGCTAGTGAGTCTAACAACTTTTACACATGTTTAGATTCAGCTACACGGCAGACCTTGTTGCAGTTGCACTTGTTGAATTATGGAAAGTAAAATCGAAACACCTGCTAGCTAATATAGTTGGCCAAAGCAAAAGCAATTCGATAATCTGAGTCAAAACTAAAACTGTTGGGAACGTTTATTTGGCGCATTCTCTCACGCCTTCAGCCAGCCGAAGCAGAAACATGTGCTCATGTGAATGGGGAGATTCATGTACTACGTACTGTGTATATTTATGGCCATGCGACACGAACAACTTGCTGCTTGCCTATGCCAGCCATGTGCTATTTTTTGCCTATGCCCCAGCATATGTGTTAACAAGCATATATATACAGATATGGATATAGAGAGATATATGTGCTATTTTAATATTATATGGCCAAGTTGAACGGATGCCTAATTGCGCATAAGCCAAAGAGTTGGGCATCTAGAGCTAAAGTCAATTCTTGTGCGCTCATTCAAGCGCGCTCACTGACTAGATAATATGAGTAGTCAAGCTGGATTAGAAGTACGTAACCTTCTACTTATACAACACACACACACACACTCACACTCACACGAAGGCGCCCATCTATTCACATCTCTTGGCTTATGTATTGGCAATCGGTAATGCGGAGCATTTTACGGTTTTATGACTTGCCCTAATGATTGCAGCATTTCTGCACAACAAAGCAAATCCGATAGCAGACTAAAGCAGCATAGTAGAAGATTTCAACAGACATAATACGTACGGGAATCTATACCACTCAATTGGGGTATAATGGACTGAAGGCAAAGGTAAATAATGAAAGGCAACTTTAGAATGTTGAATATGCCGTTTAAATGCAATATAGGACTATATTAAATGAACATTGCCTTTGACTCTTATATTAGGTATATATATACTCTTATAGATATATATATATATATATATATCTTTAATTAATCTTAAAATTGGTTTGATAAACTATGCCATAGCATTTTAATCCCTTATACCAATCAGTCTTATGCAACAGCATTCTTATAAAGATATAAGATCTATACCAGCTCGATCTAATATTGTATACCAATCACTCTTATATTAAAGGATTTGTGTGTCTTATACTAGATCATTTTAAAAGTCTTACATCAATCACTCGTACAACAGATCTTTCTGTCATCTTATACCAGCTCTTATTCTCATCTTATACAATCTCATCCAATACCAATTCATTTTATCAATATCAACTCATTTAGCTCTATTAGCTCATTCAGATTTATTATACGTCTCTTCTTCTACTACATTATTCTATATTATTTTATTATATTATACCAGCTCCGTCTGCCATCTAATACTAGCTCTTTCAGTTTCAGTATCTTATACAAGCTCATTCTGTCATCTTATACTCTGTCGGTTATCTAATGCCAGCTCATTTTCTTAGCCTTCATCTATCCATTCTGCCATTTAATACAGCTCTTTTATCTTCTACCAGTTTACTCTCTTCTCTTCATTTCTCAATTAATCCAATGCTGGGTATATTAACGTCCTGCACATTCATTTTTTTATTGTGTTTTGTCATCTTGTGCTATCATGAACATGCTAATTGTTTGCAATTATGCTTTGAGGCGGGCTTTATATTACGAGATGCTCTAATGTAAGCAAGAAATCGAAATGGAATAGACCATTAAATAAGCACGTTTCAAAGCAGGGCAGAGCACAACAGAGCAGAGCAGAGCAGAGCCGAGAAGAGCAGCTTGAATGCCATTGAAAAAGTGCAGCCATCTCCTGTTCAAGGACCAATTGAAGCAATGACAGAGAATAAAAAACTACCACGAAGGTCACAGCAAATGTTGAATTTCAATTTAAATAAAAAAAAAACTGCATTTCAATGTAGATTACCATGCAGACTAAAGCAGTTTATAAGCCACATAAAGCTCTCTGTAATTCGTTAAATAAATTAATGCATATTAAAGTACTTGAAATAAATGTATATATTTTTTAAATTTTACTTTCAGCGAATTCATGGCCTGTTGCTATGTAGTTTATATTTACGCTTCTGTCTTCTTTTTTTTTTTTTTGCTGTTGTTGCTATTTTTGTTGTATGTTTACTCAACATGTCCACGCGTTTTCGTGTTTTTACCTTTTGGCTGTTAATATGAAAATTAATTGCTAATAAACGAGCAGTGCGACTGTTTATAGCAGTTCATCCAGGCAGCGCCATGGCCTTGCTTTGCCGATCGCCTTTTTGCCACTGATTCGTCCATATGTTGTGCGAAAATACAATTTTAATATTATCTCTTTCAATTTGCTCTTCCTCTTTTTTCTGCATTCAGTTACAAACAGTAGAATCAATGTCTATCAAAGCACCTGTGTTATTTTAAGCTATATGCTTTATATGCACAAACACACACACACGCACACACACGATGGCGGGCATATAAATAAATAAATAAAGAACTACAATAATAAACAGTGTATGCGAACGGCAAATGTAGTCGTCTGCCTGGCTCGTTAAGCACCCAAGAGAGGAGTCAAGAGGAACCTATCCATTTAACATAAACAAACTGTTTATTGATGCACAATACAATTGCTTTACTTTTTGATTTTTTAGATCAATGAACTGTCAAATCAGGTTGGCGAATACCTGGAAATTAATTATATGAAACTGCATGGCTGAATGTTTACTTAAACTGAATGGTTTTAAATGTTTACTCAGATATATTTAAGTAGATATCAAACCAATTCAATTTCATATTTTATAAAAGCTACAATTGTTGTAAGTTAAGTAAAAAGTAATATATTGTAAATACATTTATATTTATTGAATGAAATAGAAATATAATAATATAATAATAATTATATTAATATTTTGCATATATATAAAAATATATATGAAATCTATATTAAATATATATGTATATATATATATGAAAAATATATTCATATATTTAAATAAGAAAATATCAAAAAATTATTAGAATAAAAGGGTTAAGAAAACCTTAGTTAAAAATCTATAATATTTAAATTATATTATTATAATATATTTACAGCAGCTGCATATGAAAATTTAACATTTTACTCCCGTATTAACTCAACAGACCAAGCCAAGATTAAATTCTATTCTTATACATGGCATTTCAGTCTCTTATGCATATATATATATATTTATCTAAAATACATGCTCGCCAGCATCTGCAAGAGTTGCATATTAAATTTTACATGAGAGTATTGCGCCCTCAACACATAGCCCCATCTGACATTTAAATGCCCGAAGGTACATTGAAGCTTTATTCGTGTTATACAATGCGCATAGAATTACAGTAATTCAAGGCAGAGACAAAACTAAAAATATTTTTTTACATGCATAAAACGCATGTGAGGGCATGCAGTGTGAGCATGTCGCTTTGTTTGTGTGCAGGGGTGTGTGTGTGTGCGTGAGGGTGTCTGTGTGCTGTACTCTTTATATGTGTTTTAAGTTGCAGCAGCGTGCTAACTGGGGAAACGCAGAAAACAAAGCGTTTTCAAGGCAGACGCACAGCTGTCATTTCTATTATAAAGTTTTAACAATCATGCAGTACAAACATTAAAATAAAGTGAAGAATATTGCAATCGGGCATGATTACTCTGTATGCTTTTTTTAAATATTATTTTACCTGCGTGGATAAAAAATATTGCAAATATAATATGAAAAAATAATATGAAAATACATTTAAAACAAAATTAAAATTTAAAATATTATATTTACATAATAAAATAAATAAAAATAAAATTATATTTACATAGAATAATCAATAAAAATGTAATATAAAGTAATACATACATAAAATGGAAATACGTACAAGAAAAAACAAAATAAAATAGCATAAAATATATTTATCAAAAAATTATATTTGCATAAAATAATCCCAAAAAAAAAAAAATAATAATAAAAAAAAAATTAAAGCATTTTAAAAATATATTAATAAATAAATAAATATTGCATGCAAATTTGTATCGAATTTATAATTTAATTTTAATTATTTTAATTAAACATTACACAAAACCAATATCCCCTTTTTTAAAATATCTGAAGATGTATATGAGTTACTTGCACACACAATTTTTTATTAAATGTATTTTTAATACAAATTAATTGCAAATATACAATAAAAACAAAAGGTAAATATTGCGAACCGCACGTTTACATTGTAAAGAACAGTTCCAAAAGGAAAATCGTTAAATTTCAATTATTATCACAGCTGTTACGAATTTCAATTCAAGCAGATGAAACAAATTTACAGTTTAATAAATTGCAAGTGATGCACAAACAGGAACTAGGATCTAAGCAGAAGCAAAATTCTAACCATCACTAAATGTGATTGAGTGTTTTATGTCCAATCTTGAATCAAATCTGCACAACTATTATGCGTAATTTGGGTCGCGCCTTGTTGACACTCAACGCCCACGGGCGGGCAGTGCCGGCGGGCAGCGTCTTGAGTCACAAGTCGCTGCACCGTAAGCTGACGAGCATGGGAAATCAATCGAAAGGACTTCCAGCCGGACTGCAGAGCCAGGATACATTTCACAGCTGGTGGAACTTCTATGCCAATGGACAGAAGCCCCTTACGTCTGTGCAGCAGCAGCGCTCCAGGGCGGCAAATCGTGGCTTTACTGATTATCTGCGCAGCGAGAAAGCATCCAAGTTTGTCAAAATGTTCACAGCCATTGAACCAGGGAAGAATGACTATGATCGCATCTACGATGAGTTTAAGGGCTGCTTTCACAAGCCCAACGCGCCAGTTAAGAAAAAGCCACGTCAAATAGCTAGCTTATCTAAGCCAGAAGCTAGGGGAAAGAAGAACTTCCGATCTCTACCTGATATCAGAAGCAAACCAACCCAAGCCCAGGTCATGTCCACCCATCAGCAGCATAAACTCAGTCGAGGTTGGAGGTCGGCGGATGATCAATTCACAGAGAATCTATCAGAATTTGCGGATGAGCAGCCTCACAAAAGAAAATTGGTCTACAGTCAGAAAAAATCAATGTCAGCGGACGATTCTCCATCAGATGAATGGATCGAATCGACAGATCGGCAGAGTAAGAAAAGAAAATGTTCAAAAATGTGTTTGTCTGCAGATAGAATAGATAATCAGCCGCTGTACTCGAAGAAATTGACAAGCAAGAGTTTAAAAATGTCGGCAGATAAAATATATGAAATACCCAAATACTATAAGAATCAAGGAAGCAATAGCTCAAAGATGTCTACAGCTAAAGTAGATATTCATCCTAAGAATGAATTGAGGAAAACCTCTTCCAGTAACACTTCCAGTAGCAGTAGAGTTTTAGTTAAAGAAAAACCCACAGATATTATGCCTAAATATGCGAATATAAGTAGAGCAAAAGCTGCTAAGAATTCATCATCCATCTTAACGGACAATAAAGTTTCAGGTAGTAGCACAATGCCAGTGTCCACAGATCCATATGACAACTTGCCAGACATCTACAACAAATGGATTAAGTCCTACAACAAAACGCACAAAAGACCCTCGAAAGACACATCAACACGTCGGAGAAGTAAAAGAAGTTCCACGAATGAAAATATGCCCACGTTAAAGCACAAGAAATTGAAGATCTACAAAAATGCACGTGATGAGAAACTCAAAAGTAAGCATTCAAGTTTAGATAAGCACCAGAAATCAAAGAAATTGAAAAGAGACTCTTCAAATATCAGTTCCCGTACAGAGACGCCGTTAGAGAAAGCTCATGAGTTGCCAAACCAAATGGAGGAAATAGAGAGTGCTGCTCCACAGACCACAGAGGCGCAAGACAACAAGACGGACATCGATGACATGCCGATGAAGTTGGAGAAAAAACGATTGAAGGTCGAGCATTGGCGTAAGAAAACTAAACGCATTTCCCTCCAAAAAAGAGCCAAACTCAAGCTCAAGAAACTAAAGTCCTACAAAAGAGAATCAGCTGATAAATCCTGCACTCCATCTCAATCTGTATCCGTCGTCATTGTACCCGAGGTCGTTATCGCTGAGGTTTTTACAGATATCACGGCTGACGATTTGATCAATGATGATGTTAAGGATCTGCTGGCTGATGAGCAAGGCGATAGTCGGAGGCCATCGGAAGCAGCGCCGATCTACGAGAAAAGGCTGTCAATCAAGAACTACTATACAAAGTTGGAGTCCAAAACGTATGACTCAACCCAGATTAGATATATAAAGATATTAGAGGCCGCACAGCGGGAAAAGATTGTGCAGGAGAACTTATTTGATATTGTGCGACATATAAATGAAAAGGCGAACGCGATGGCCAGGGCCAAAGCAGAAGCACTGACAGCGACAGACGGACAGAACAATGAAATTGTAGAGCCAGAGACAAAATCAAAAATACGAAAAACGAAAAGTAAATCGAAAACAGATCTAGTGAAAGAGTCAATGAATCTCGCTAATATCGATTCCGATAGCAGCATCTCAATTAAGCACTTGAAGAAATTGAGGAAACTCCAACGGCTGGCCGTGATAGCAGCTAGGAATAGATCTCAAATAAGTTTGAGGCGTCGCTTGGCATCAGTCCAATCCGGAAAATCTCTGACGAAGCACAAAACTCAGTCCCAGCAATCGCTGACGAAGCACAAACCCCAACAGACACAGCGAGCAGAGTCGGAGCCAGTGCTGCAAGCCTCCGAATCGGAATTGACATACTCTGCCGACACCAAAGACAAGTCGAAAACCAGTAAACATCCAGACATATCATCATTACATTCGGTTCCAACGCCAACAAATTATCCATTTGTCTCATTTCCACACTTGCATGGAAGAAACTTGAGTTTCGTATCGATCAGCACACGCGGCTCACAAATTTCTGGCGATAGATTAGGTGTAGATGCCGATAGATATGCATATGCACCGATAGATGTCGAAGCGCACGTTATCAATTTCATGAAAGCGAACAAAATGACGTGGGACATGTTCAAGGCGCTGCCCCACAACTGGCCCTGCCCCTACGAGTCGAGCATCATTCAGCGCATGCGCAGCGAGGTGAAGAGCGGTAAGAAGAAGAGGACCAAGGCTGCGGTCAGAAAATCGAAACGAAAGAAGAAGAGAATAAGTAGAAAAGCAATGAAAATGCCAGAGGCCATCGAACCAAACCCTACCAAAACCGTCAGCTGTGACATATGCCGCGGCCTAAAGCAGACCCTGCCCGAGCCGCCGTATATGATGGAGATGCGCAAGCGTATGGAGCGCGACGAACTGAAGCAGTTCTATAAATCCCATTTGATGGCCAGCAATCAGTGGTCGAGCCGCTCATCAGCTAGCGAGAGCACACAAAAACCCGAGTGGAAATCGAAACCGCCAAAGCAAACGCTGACGCAGAATCTGATTGCGTGCTATCAGGTGCTCAGCGAGTGTGAGAAGCGCTTAGACAATAAGTTGATTCAATTGCAATGCGAGGAGCTCTAGCTGTGGCCGCTGTGCTGTGTTTGAACTAGTTCAATTTGGCACAGAAATGAACTAGTTCAAGCACAGCACAGACTACAGTTGCAGCGCCAGGCAGCAATCTTTTAACTATATACGTGAATATACTCATTTTAAGTGCGGAGAATCCTTTAAGACAATTATTAATAAATAATTTTTAGAGAAAAAACAAATATATATATATATATAAAGTATTTTAATTTCCATTACCAAATGTGATTACTTTGATTTATGTCAATCAAAATGACAAACATTTCTGCATTTCTACAAATTACAAACAAAAACGAAATTATTTTTTATCCAAATAACACTTAAAAAAAATCAACAAAAAAAAAGAAAGTGAACGAAAATTCCTAGTGTAAAGATGAAAGTGCTGCAAAGCAGTGACATTCTGAGCTCCGAGATCGATCGCGCTCAATGTCAGTTGCAGCCGTTGCTGCTGGATCGCAGCTGTTTCGTGAGGAAACTCGACCAACTGGATGCGTCCCAGATCGACAAGCTCGATTGGAATAATCTGAATAGGGATTTCTGTGACTACTGGAGCTATTTCGCCAGTGACGACAAGAAGCGCCAGCACATGCTGCGCCAGATTGTCGACCAGAAGACGAACATCGATCGCAGCGAAAAGGAGGAGAAATGTGCAGCCTACCTTCTCAGGTACATCAGCCAGAGCAAGCAGCAGCCGAAGGGCGAGAGATTAGTTTCTGATCTGCCCGTTGAGAAAGCAGAAAGCACAATTTCTGATGAATTTGTCAAATGCTTTCGTGACGGGCAGAGCAAAGCTAATGCTACAGTGAAGCGTCGCAGGTGCGAACGAACCGAACCAGCTCCAGCACCAGCGCCATATACTAACTACCAGAGTGAGAAGCGTGCGATTTTAAAGCAACTCAAAATGTGTCGCAATCCCTATGAAGTAGAGCTCTTAAAGCAGAAACTCAGACGCCTCAAGGAGCTGGAGCAGCGCATGAGTGAGGCGCCCGAAAGGCTGCTCAAGCATGGCAAACGAACAAGCGACGAAGCTCCAGCTGGCAGAGCTCCCAAGCCATTGAAGGACAAGTTTCTGCCATATAATACCCTAACAGAAGATCAACTGCAGCGCAAAATTCAAGTAGAGCGTAAGGCAAGGCCAACCTATATTGAAAATATGCACGAATACAATCCATGGAATGCGGCCAATTTCGATGTAGCGATGCATGCAAATCTCAATAGCTCAACATTCTCGAGGGGCAAGCCCAAAGACTCTCCATATACAACGAATTACCAGGAGCAATTTCAGATGTATGGAGCGAAGCTAATGAAAATACAAACTAAAAATCGGCACAATAATATAGCTAAAGATCAAAAACTCCATGAAGTGCCTCCAGCAAAGGCCAAATTCCAAAGATGCCTGCAGGAATATAAAAAGAGTTTCAAGAATCCAAAAGCAGTTATTCCCATAAATTACTGCAACAAAGAACAAAGACTAAATAGAACTGAAACCCTTTCGAATTTTATTAGAAAAGAAAACTCATTCGATAAGCCCAAAGAACCTACCGCAACGAAATCCAATGATGATTATCACTTTCCACGCAGACAGAGAAAATCGAAGGGTAGAAAGAGAAAACATAAAAGTCGAGAGCTGCGTGCGTCAGAGCGCTCAGCTAAACAGCTGGGAAAAACCTCAAAGGAAGACCAAAAATCACCAACTCCTGCAAGACAAGCAAACGCTTCAGGCACACAGCAATATAGAAGAGATCTGCAGACCTTGCAAAACTATGAACAGAAGCTGAACAAACTCAAGAAACTGATGAGGAACAAAAAAAGGGAAATAAATGCAATGATGGAAAATGAATTCGAGCAACGTGAAATGAAAATGAATAGAGAAAAGGAATACGAAATGCATGTGAAAGTGTTGAAGACATTTGAGCAGAAAATAAATGATCTTAAGCAAACGAATGAGGCAAACAAACAATCGAAAAGGAAATCTATTCATGTCGATGGCATTGAGGAGCTGAACAAGCATGTCCGAAGGCTATCGAAATATAGTATTGATAAACAATCGACACTAGTTCATGATGAAGATGCCAAGTTCAGAATAATTTTACCTAGCGATAGCTTCAGCCGAAAATCAATGAAGAAGAACAAGGAGGAGGGAAAACATATGGAGCAGACCTCGCAGGCTACAAGCCAACTACATAATTCAGACGACATGTCGTTTAATCGAAAGTGCAAGAGAAGCTCTAAGAAATCGCTTCATACCCATCAAAGACAAAACATATTGGAAATCGAGAAACTGATACAGAAAGGGAATGAAATCGAAAGTAAAGTGAGTGCGCGAAAATTCCAGAGGTCAAGCAAAGAGAATCATCCACTGAGTGATAGACAATTGCATAATCGAATACGCTACGAAAACTTTTTGATTATGCTGAAAAGCATTGAAGGCGAGATGAGAAATCAACAGCTGCGCGAGGTTATGACACACGTTAAAAGTCTCAAAAAGTTGATTGACATTGAGCAAAAGTCGCCAGAGAGTCTAATTGATGAAAGAGATTTGCGGCAATTGCAATATCGCGTCGAAAATCTATTGTACTTAAGGAAAATCGAAAAGAACAAACTGAAATTGCAGAAACAATCTCTAGATAAATTAACTAAATTAAAAACTAAATCATATTTGAGAGATTCAAGTAGCAGCAAATATTTTGCAAGTGTAAAAAACATGCAAACGCTTAGAGAGCGCGCTAGTGATTATTCTTCTTCTTCTTCTTCTGCCAAACATTGCCGAGGGCAGCAAAAAAAAAACTCGGTTGAACAGGAAGTCAAACGTAGCCGTATTGCGGGTGGCAACAACAACAGTTCAGTGTCTCTAGCAACGCTATTTAGTCATTCTACTCTAGAGTCCAGAGATTTAGATGCCCAATCATTGGCAGCCAATGCAGCGCCTGAACAAGTGGAAGCAGCTCTACCGCAGGAGCTGCAAGATTTTCTAATTGAACAAAGAAGACGAAATGGGCATGCGAATATGGAAAGCAAACAGATGAATTTAGATGCGATAGACAAAATAGAGGCGAATCATAAACAGATTACTGCAGAAACTTACGAAATGCCAGCGAATGAAACGCAGGAACTTCGCACATTTTTGTCGTTGAACAAAGTTGTTGCCTATAAAAATCCCTACGGACCACAGAAGACAATCGATGATACTCTGCAAAGTGATAAGCAATCAAGAACAAGCACCGACGGCCATTGGCCAATGGCAAGTGCTCAATCGCCACAGGCATTGGCAATGCCATTCGTAGCGCCAATGCCCAAAATATCGCTGCAAAATCTGATTAGAAGAACTCAAACTAGAGAGAAAGACAAACAAAGGAAATCTATGAAGAAACCTTCAATGCATCATGCACATTTCAATCCCACACAAACCGCATATGATTTCCTATCAATATCGAAGAGTCTTGAACTGCTACAGCTGCAAAGCCAATCGAGTTTCTCGATCCAAAGCATTTCGAGCGGCATCGATCAATCGAAGCGCAGCAAAAAGCCACCGATAGAGCGCGAGGTTCAGTTAGAAAACGTAGAAGAAGAAGAATCGCGAAATGATAGCGAAATATGGGATATATTAAAGCAACATCCCCCACTGCCCATGCAGCCGTATATGCCCGAAATGCTGCGCAAGCTGAAGACACTCGATCTACGCATCTATTACCGCCAGATGATGAGGTCCAGCAACAGCGCTGCGAGTGAGCAACAAGAATCTTCCAATTTAAGTATCTGCGGGAATTGGTGAAATCCAGCAAAAGCTAAACTAGCAATAGGCTTTTGAGATTTGACTTCAATTTGTGCAGAGACTCGAATGGGAAAAAGGCGAAAAGTTTTTGTTCTGTCCGAATCACACAAAGTGTACGATTTCTGTGTGTATAATAAATTTTAGCAGTAATATAATTTAGCTATTTATTTTTATGGCGAAGAATATGTTTTAATTATTATTTTTTTTTGCATTTTTTATTGTATTTTTTTTACAAATTTTGCAAAATCAATCAGCAATCAATAGAAAACTCTATATTATGATGTGTAGGAAAATTGTTGTGAATAATTTATTTTATTTTATTATTATTTTTTTTTATTTTTTTTTTTTAATTTATTTATTTATTTATTTTTTTTTTTTTTTTATTTGCCTAAAATAATTTTTTGTTTCATAGAATTCCATAAGAAAATTTCTATAATACCTTAGCTATATTCTACATATAAGACTTTGTTTTTTGTTTGATCGCTCGTCAAATAATTTTCTTAGAAATAATTTGCTACACAACAAATAATCATAAAATTCAAACAATTTACATATTTTTCTCATTAGATTCGATAGTTAGAGTTAAGAGTTATCTATTTATTTAGAGTTATTTTAACGAATCATTTGATGCGACTTATATATGCACATACAAGAGAACAATTTTAAATTTTCATGGATTGACCTTTTCATGGCTCTAGAGAGGTTCTTTGTTTCGCCTTATGCAAATGTGAAATGCCAAACTGTTTGAATAATGTCAGGTGCAACGCATCAAACGTGAACCGCCTTTGCGTTGTTCTACTCTTTTTTTTATTATTATTCATTTTAAGCTTTTTAGCCCTTTTTTATTTTATTTGAGTATTTTTAGTATTTTTACTGTGCTAAAGGCAATGCATAAAAACCATTTTATAAGCTGGCGCGTTTACAAGCCAGCAAACAAAAATAATCACAGCGGGGCTAAAACAAGAACAAAATAAAACTATAGCAAGCCAGAAAAATTCGAGTTGGACCACTAAAATACCCTATAAAAATAGGAAACTTATAGACGAAATTAAATTATATTATTTTTTTAATTATACATCAATTTGAAATAATGAAAAATGTATGCAAGGATTTATAAACAAATAAAATCAAATGTTTATTCAAGCGTCAGGCAAACATCAAGTTACCATTGCCTACAGATTATCTAAAATTTATTAAACTTTAGCTAAGCGTAAGCCGGACTGAGGCTAAGAGCCATAAAATATCCGCTTATTCCAATTTAGATAAACCCATGACCCAAAAATTTTTATGTTTGCGTAGTATTAAAATCAGAGCAGCAACTGCGTGTTGGTCCCTGGACCGAAGCAAAAATGAAATAAAAACTCGGTCAAGTGCCTTAGATAGACAGGCAAAGCGAAATATGTGCATAAAAGCAAAATATATGCATAAAAAATTTAAATTTTAATAAAAAAAAAAACAGCGGAAAAAACTGCAACTAGCTGTTGTTTCTAGTTTGTTAATTTTGATGCTAAGCAATGCGCGTTTATTGTCGAGTTTTTTATGGCTGCCTTTTATGGCTTTAAACCGCAGCTAGAAAGCAACGCAGAGGGAGTGAGAGTGAGAGAGAGAGAGACAGCGTGCCCTGAAAAGTATGCTATAGAAATTTTTGCAGAGCAAACAGCTTAGGCCTGACCGTGGGGGAATGGAGGGGGAAAGGAGGAAGAGGTCATGCGGCTGAGTTTGAGGTTCAGCTGTTGATATTAATGCTGATGACAGGTGCTGGCAGAAGCTGTCGGCCCGGCCAGGTGAGGAAATTCATTTACGACCAATTAAATAGCTGACGCAATGGCGAGGACGAAACGTAAATGAAAATATGAAATATCTAGCTGCCCCTCACCCTCACTCTCTCTGCCTCACTCTGTGCGTGTGCAACTCATAAATTGACTTAATTTAACGAGCTAGCCAATTAAATACATTCAATTTGTGTTTTTTTACAATATCAACAAGAAATTTTTTAATTCGCCTGAATGATTGTGTTAATTGTTCATTTCATTAGGCTGGCTTTGCAAATGGGAATTGTAATGGAATTACACTATAAGTATATCATTTTAATTTGTTTTTGCCTCCACATGCGGAAATACTTGGTAAAGTTACTAGCTAATGTGAATCTATCAAGAAATTCATTAGAATTCCATACTCTAAGCACTTCTGCTTAATTCCAAATATAATTCTAAGAACTCGCTTGGAAGAGCATATAATTTATGCTAAAATAATTAGGAATTGTGCGTATTTCATAAATTTAGATGTGAAGTTGGACTCGGAATGTGCACAGTATACTAAGAAAGTTAGACTAAACTGTTATCTTAGCAGCTGTATTTTAATTAGAGTCTCAGAATATGTTAATCAGAAATTCTGCCAACTTTCGCAATCGTTGATAGACTCAGTTCTTATAATTATATGCGAGGCACAACAATTGGACGCATGCTTCACTCGGCTTAGCTCTCTCTTTCTCTCTCTCCATGCAAACATAAAATTCTCAAAAATATTGACAAGGAGCTGAGGAAACATCATCATCAAAAAGAAAATATAATATTACATGTCTAAAATTTCTCCATAAAAATTATTACTTTGTATATCATATAAACTGCTAAAGGAAATCAGCTAAGCCATCTCTTTGAGATAGATTTTCATTCCTAGAATTATGTACATAAAATTTATATCACATTTCTATAATAATATTAAATATTTTTGCACAGCTTCAATTCTCGCTTAAATTGCAAAAGCCAATTAGAATTCAGTTTAAATCCATTTTGTCATTCAATACAAATAAAAGCATATTAATTTCCGCAATTTCCACGGCGAAGAAAATTCAAGTTATTAGCCTTTGACATTTATATTAATTTATTTTCTTCTTCACAATCTTTTTTTTTTTTTTGCCAATTATATTGCGCTGAGTCAAAATTTTTTTGCCAATCAGTGGCACGTAATACACACTCACACACGCACGCATAGACAAGCATCAATCAATCATACGCCGCGTGCACCGTTGCCATATCAAAAATGTCTTCATGATAATGTCGCTCAATAATCACATCCACCGCAAAAACCGCAAAAAAGCAAATATGGAAAATTTGCACATATTTCCGCGAAGTATATGTGTGTGTTTGTGTGTGTGTGTGTGTGTGTGTGTGTGGGTGGGTTGGCACATTTCAATGCGGCTTTGAAATGCAAATAAGTGTGTGTAAAGCGAATTTCGTACACAAGTCGCAAATCAAAGTGCACACACCTACCTTTTCGTCTCCAACAGCTGCGCGTGAGAGCAGCTCGAATTTTCGTCCTCTGCTTGCTTCAGCGGTTTTGGCCTTCAGGCAGCGGCCTGTTTAGCGGTTGTAATTGTTGTTGTTGTTTTATCGCTTGTTGCTTGTTGCCTCTTCAATATTGGTTACACATATACGAGCACTTTTTTTTTTTTTTTTGGTTAACTGACATTGCGCAAATTTGTTTGAGGTGGCATGAAAAATAAATCAAGCAAGCGACATGTACTTACATACAAAAAAAGATGTATTAAAATATGAAAAGCATAAAGCGCGTGAAAGACTTTGCAAAGGGAAAGATAACAGCATAGTTTATAAACATTTTGGTACAGTAAAAGCACGCTGAAAGGCTAGCAAGCCTGTGACAGGATTTTTCCCTCAATATTTAGCGAATATTAAAAAACAACAAAAAAGGAAAACAAACAATGAAAAAAGTTATAAAAACTTTAAAATAAATGGAATAATATAACGAAAAAAGTTATGAAAAGCTTTAAAATAAATATAATTATAATTTAAGGGACCTTTGTTTAAGTTTTAATATCGAAAGTTTGCTGTAAACATTTTTAAGAAATTTCCACTTTAATGTTTTTTTTTTTTTTTTAATTTGCACTTATTTAATTAATATAATTTTGTCTATTTTAATTTAATGTATTTTTGCCTGATAAATGGCAAAATTTATAAACATTAAAATCTAGAATACCTTTCAATTATAAATCAGCTAAAACTCTAATTAAAAATAATATTTAAAAAATAAAAAAAAAATAAAATTGTATTTAAATAAATTATTTACATTTTCTTTAAAAAATATCGATAATAAATAAGCATATACAAATAAAATAGTTTTAGCTCTCAAATCAGCTAAACCTACTCCGCAACTGTTCCTCAAGCGAGCCTTTACTGTACATGACTATAAACATATATCTGTCTGCTTGTCGAGCGGGGCAATGTAACTGATTTAAATTACAGTGACAACTGTCACATGTGTGACATTCCAACACACACATAAGCATATGCATTTGAAATAAATATATATATACATATATATTTAATATATATAAAATCATGTGCTTGCATATTTTTGGTTAGCTGTGCGTGGCTACATATGTTAATTTTTGGCTTAAGCTCTAATTCTTTTTGTTTTTATTTTTTTCATATTTCGGACATTTTTTTTGTTTTGTTTTGATTCGCTTAACCGATTTTACAATATGTAGACGCGCACGACTTGAATATATTTTCTTATTTTCTCTTTGTGAATTTTTTATATATGATTTCAACACTTTGGTAAATAATATTAAATATGCTAAAGGGAAATTTATGATTTACGTTTGATTAGAGGCTTAGCATAGACATTTTTTTTTTTTTTTAATAATTTCCTCGCTTTTATTTTGATTTCACTTTTCACATGGCTTTAAGAATTTATTGGCAACATTGTTGCCAGCAACACAATTTTTTGGCCTGCACTTGAACTAGTTGGCCAGTTGTCGTCTGCACTTTCCCTGCCAATGTCTGTCTATCTCTCTCTCTCTCTCTCTCCCTGTCTCTGTCTCTGTTTACTTGTCCACTGATAACGTTCTGAAACTTGAGTATTTGCAATCGAGTTGTGCGCGTTCGTCCGCTACCTTTGATTTGCCACGTCCGCTTTTCGAAGACACTCAACAGCAACTGTTGCAAATATCGAAAAGGCAACTTGTGGCTGCTGCATCTTCAGCGATAGAGCTTTGCCCAAAAGCTTTTTGCGTTAAGCACAAAAGCAAACTGTTGAATTCAAGAGAGAGAGAGAGAGAGAGAGAGGCACACACACAGAGAGCGCACTGAAAGCAGAGAGTGAAAGCCGCACGAAGAGCGCACGATTTATATTTTCCTGTTTTGCTTGCAGTTAATTTGCTTTTAATAATTTGTTATTCGACTAGCCTTTATTTGCATTTGTTTTGAAGCTTCAACACTACTAATTAAAAGCTTTTTAACTAATTTGTGAGTAATTATTTATTCAACTGGCAGGCTAAAGGGTATCTAAATGATTATAGTCGAAGCCTTTTATTATTCGAAATTGAATAAAATGCAGCGCGAGTTTTGAATATTTTTTTTAATGAAAGATGAATAAAATAATTTAACGAAAATTAATTAACACTAAGTATTTCTTAAATAATAAATTAACTGTTGCAAAATAGAATAAAATTCAAGTAAGTAACAAAGGTAATACAAATTTTTACAAATATTTTGTATGTAAAAACTAATAAAAACATTAAACAATTGAAAATTTAAATGAAAAACAAATAAATAAATAGTTTGATGAATTTCTTTTGTTTATCAATAAGTGAAAATAAATATGTTTCTATATATATGTACATACATATGTATATACATATATATATGTCTGCCTATGTATAAGAGCTATTAACATAAGAATTGCTTAATTCGGCAGCTGGATATTTTACTGAGCTTTCATTGAAGCTAATAACAACATTAATGTGGTCTTAACGCAAACACACAAACAGGTGTGTATGTGTGTATGCATGTGTGTAAGTGTGTGAGTGCGTGTGCGGGTTTATGTCAAGTTTACTTAAGCGACACTTGTCTGTCTTAAGGAAATCACACCCACCCACACACACACATATACAAGCACACAATTTAACAGTGTTGTGTGGCAGTTGTAGCAGCTGGAAAAGCTTTGTTTATTTTTGGCCAAACAAACGGCCACGTGTTACAGACAAGGCTTCGCACCTGAACAACAGCAGGCGAAGTAAGAGCTACAGGTGCAGCCGCTCAGGCAGGCATGATGGGCGCACGTTTGGCGAATTTGCGGAACGGAAGGACGCGCGCCGTTACTTAATTAATAGAGCACAGGCAATAAAATATAGCTGAGATGCACGCGCAACGGCAAATGCTATCCCTGTCCCTTTCTCTCTCTCATTCTCTTTTTTTCTTTGCCTCTCATATTTGCCACACCTTTAACGGGATGAAATCACAACTTAATTATGTGCATTAAATTTAACCGTTAAACGACACTCAAAATATTCAAAGGCCTCAAGTTCAGAATTGCGGCCTCCGTTTCAAAATGGCGCCTCTCTGTGTGGGTGTGTATGTGTGTGTCTGTGGCGTGCCTGTTTGTGTGTATGTTAAAAGCTACTCAACTCAACGGGTTTTTTTTTCGGTCTGTTTTCGACTGGCCGTTCATTGACTTTTTAATTGGCTAATTATAATCGATGCTTAGTCGGCGTTTCCTTGTTTTCTTTGGTTGCGTAGCTATGGCTATATCGGTCCACTCTTTGCTAAATTTACTCGCGCTTTGTTTTCAAGGTCTTCTATTGTTTTGCCTGTTGCGTTGGCTTAGCTATAATTAATATGCTATTGATTTGGATTTCATTTGGTTTCGCTTTGAGCTGCTTGTCACACCCAGAAGCACGTGCAGCCGCAACAATGCAATTATGCATTACTATACTTAATTTCAATAGTAATGTAAACATCTACGACTCATGCAAACGCAACATAATTCAATACAGTGGATCATTATTTACTTAAACAATGCATGTATTATTTGAAACATAAAAAATAAAATAAATAATAAAAAGCTGAATAAACAAATTAAGTTTGAAAAAATCAAAGTTACTAGAAGCGTCATCTATCGGTTAGTAGCAAACGGCGTTTTGCTTACACCATTCATATTTCTTCATCTACCCAAGCTGTACGCATATCAAAGACACAAACCATACGCTATGTTAAATGTATACGTATAAAACGTATTCCAGATTCACCTGTTACTGTACAAAACAACTCTAATAACATCCAGCACAGACTACAAAATGCTACTCTCTTTCATAATAGACCAAATTGCACCAGTTCCAATACATTTCCGCGCAGTGTGGAGTCACTGTCCATATGAGGAGCAATTCTGGTATGCAAATGCCGCTAACTGCTATCGATAATGGCAGATAAGAGCTACCCCCGATATTACCAGTAGTATTCGCGATAGTTGCGCAGCTCTAACATTCTTATCGCACATCCCTAGCGCTTTATACTGGTTGCTTTTTTGTTGCTTGTTGTTGTTGGTTGGAAAATACAATTAAAAATTGATTTCGATATTTAAATATTCAACGTATCAAGGTAAGTCCGAATAGCGGCACATTGTGTATCCAAAAAATAAGCCAAGTACGGAAAAGCTGTCGAAAAACGTGTCAAAGGGCCGTTTGAAAATAGCGCGTCACAAGTGTGTGTGCGTATAGGTGTTTGTATGTGTAAAAATGCGCTAACGCACGATTAAAGTACACACATGAGCGACTATTAACGCATTTTTGTAGCGAATATCTACAGTAACTAATTTTCTTGTACATTTTCTAGACAACAACGCGTCGGGTGGCAGCGTCGAAAATACCAAGGAAGCACATAAAAGAAAAATTTGCAAGGTGTTTGTGAATACGCGAGTGTGTGCGTGCGCGAGCGTGTGTGTGCTTGTGTGTGACAACGACGAGCAACGACTTTGCTGCCGCTGCTTCTGGTGCGTGCGCGCTGTCGCAAGGGACCAACACACCATCACATTCACATTGAAGCAATTTGCGATTGTATTGGTGTATCCTTTGGCATTTCTGCGAGCTTGGTTGGAAGTACGAGAGAAAATTTGCTTTTACCAAATCATAAACAAGTGCAGCTGAAGACGTTTTCAAAAAGAAATAAAAAACCACACCAAATAAAATGGAGAAAAGAATAGAATTGGAGAGACGCGCACGTAAAGCGAATCAGGTAAGTTTTCTTTTTGTTTTAAACTTGATATTTATTAAATTTGGACGGAACAAGGAAACGAAGTGCCAAACAAATACAAGCCGAAAAAACGCGCAAAATTAAATAGATTTTTTTGCTGTGATTACACAAATTTTCAATGTGTGTGAGTGTGTGCAACAATAACTACGCCATCATGTAAATCTAGTTTCAATTTGTGTCGCTGTCGACGCCATAAAAAAGAGCGCAAAAAGCACTAAGCGAAGAAGAAGAAGCGGCAAATAACATCCATCGGTGGAAAAAAAAAGAATTGATCGCCATAAGCAAATTCACACACAGCTACATGTCTACGTAGTATGTGTGTGTCGCGAGCAGTGTTGCCATGTGCGCGCATTTTTGCGCCTGTGCTCTGCTCAAATTGATGAAATGCAGCAGATATTCCAATTATTACATTAATGATATGTAACTAAAAGTTCATATATATTCAATAATATGTAGTCAATATTCGATTTATGACATGCATGCGCTTATGCGCGCTGATCGTGATATCCACAAAGCAGAAGTTGCGCCAGCTGGCAATGCTTCTAAAATCTGTTGTTGTTGCCTTTGCCGGCCTTCAATTGTGACAAACACTGCAATAAAAACATATGTATATGTATGTATGCGTGCGTTCGTATATGTGTGAGTGTTTGTATGCCATGCTTGTAATTTCAGGTTATTTGATACCAAAATGTATCTATAACAACATTATAGCGCGCGCATCATTCATATACACACACATACATATATATGTGTGTATATACAATGCATACAGGCTAACAAGAAACGTGTATGCACATAATAATCGACACATTCTCGCCAATGCCGATGGGTCGCCAGCTTTAACTATAGCTGCTGCTGAGACATGCACACACACTCAAACAGGCATATTGACTGCGCAGTCATAAATACACTCACACACATACATTCACACACAGAGACACACATCTGCTGTCGCAGGCTAGACTTTTCACAATGCAAAAAACCGGCCGCCCCAAACGAAACGGTACATGCACTGTTTACATGCACTTCCCTCTCTCCACACATATTCGTATGTATAAGCATACACACATACATATGTATGTATCTCTCGGCACAAGAAATGCGAACAAGAACGGAGCAGAGCAGACAAACCTGTCTTTCTTTCTTTTTTGGTGTGTGGCACTTTTGCTGATTAATAAACATGCGCTCTGGCAAGGCCTACTCAATCAGGCACCCACAACCCACCCCACCCAGCCAAAATGCACACACAGAGGTCCAACTACACATACACCAGTATAACCACACGCGGCCACACATAGTCAAAGCTAAGCTAATATGCACACGCTCCAAAGCTTAAGCTGTGTGCGATTGAATGTGTGTGTGAGCACTCATTTAACTACATCGGTATTTGTGTGCATGTAACTGTCCAGCAGAACAGATGAGACGAGTTGCGTTGCTGCTGCTGCTCACAACGTAAAATGTCGCCAGGCATTGTTGCCATCGCAAGAAACTGTAAATTTATATACCGGACTATTCTAATTTGTCTAATCAGAAAATAATCAAGCGCAACTAAAAAATGCTAACGCTTTCAAACGCCTGTTTCAAGCGGAAATCCAACGCTTATCAAAAGTCTCAAGTAAAAACCGTTTGTCTGATTCTCTTGCGCTTAGGCGCAACAACTACCCAAAAAAAAAGTCGTTTGTCAACATACAATTTGTTGTTGTTGTTGGGGTTAGTGCGGCTGCCGGCTTGTTCCATTCCGCAAATCGGAGGACTTGTATACTGTTTTCCTTTTCATCCCCATCCCTTCCAACCCCGTGCAACCCCCTTGAAGTGCTTCATAACATTTCATTTCGTTTCAGTTTTGTTTGTAACACGCGCGCGTATTGCGCTGCCATGTTATCAGCACTTGCTCTTTGCGCTGTTCTTTCAATGCCCATTTTCGCGCATTCCGTTTTGTGGCGCGTACGTCACACGTACACGCACACACATACACAACGGCTGCAAAAAAATGCTGTTACATAAACGCGTTGCCACTTTTTCAGCAGGGAGCTAGGTGCGCAATATGTTTGAAAATCATTGTTGTTGTCTCAGCACAGTAAATTGTTATTCATTTTTACCATAATTATATTCCATATTGTCAATGCGCCATTTTGTGTGCGAGTGTTCATTGCAATCAAAAAAAAGGTTTTGCGTTTGATCGATTTTTTGCGTATGTATTGTTTTTCATTTTGAGTTTTTTCTTTTGCGCTCGTTCTGGCACACGTTCACACAGACATGGCGGACTGTCAGAGACTCGCAATACGCTGAATACACAGGCAGTGTGACCGAATCGTCTAACGTTAAATATGCCCATTTCCGTATGCAGCAAAGGAATCGCTGACAGTACGAAATACCAAAAAAGAAGTTATATTCATAGAAGATGACTATTTATAAAACGAATTTGAATAATCAATTATTTTTCCTTTTCTATAAACGCACAGATCTCAGAACTGAATCTGGATAACTGCAGGAGTACAAGCATTGTTGGCCTTACAGATGAATATACCGCCTTGGAAACATTAAGTTTGATAAATGTGGGTTTGACCACACTGAAAGGTTTCCCCAAGTTACCCAATTTAAAGAAATTGGAATTATCTGATAATCGAATTTCGAGTGGCCTCCACTATTTAACGACCAGCCCAAAATTACAATATTTGAATTTATCTGGCAACAAAATCAAGGATTTGGAAACTCTGAAACCTTTGGAGGAGTTCAAACACTTAAATGTGTTGGATTTATTCAATAATGATGCTACACAAGTGGAAAACTATCGTGAGAAGATCTTCAAGATGTTGCCCTCGTTAAACTTTTTAGATGGGTAAGGATTACTACATATATATATTTTTATATAAACTAATGTCTTTATGTTTCTTTTTCTTTTGTAGATTTGATTGTAATGATGAGGAGGTACAATCGGAAGGGGATGATGACGATGAAGTCAATGGCAATGACTCCGAGGATGAAGGTGTGTACCACAAAAGACAGCATTTCTCCAAGGAACTGCTAAAAATGACCCTAAATGCTGTATTATACGATCGTTCTCTCTCATTGTTAGTTTCGTACTTCGGATCATAGCCATTCTCATTTTTTATTGTCACATTTCCTGTTTGAGCTAAGATCTGTTCAGTTATCCAGTCCATATCGTACACATTACAATACACAGATTCTGTCGACTTTCAGATGAGCGCAGTGCCTTCTGTGTAAACGGTTTAGAAATCGATTTAGACGAGCTCGATGCTTTGGAGCAGCGTGTTAAAGCCAAGAAACGTTTGCAGGAAATGCAAAATCAAAACCAAAAGCCTTCCGATGCTGACAATGATGAAGTAGACGAATTAGATGAATATTTAAAAGAACTCCAAATCAAAGAGAAAGCAAAGCTCGAGAGCCAATCTGTGATAGAAGCTAACCATCTCACAGTACAGCCGAATAGCAACCAATCGAACACGAATTTTGCAATTTTAATATATTGGTTTTTAGCAATATTAAATCTGGCGAATGCCGCCTATTGTAAGCATTTGTGCGTAAAGAAATTTTATTAAAACCTTATCAATTTGCTTGCATTGCTTGCAGTTTCTGGTGGAGATGATGATGCGGAAGACAGCGATGAGAGTGAAGACGAGGACAATGGCGACGTATCCCTGTCGGAGGTAAGTCAATAATTTATATCCATATAACAATCAGTCAATTAACTTATTGTCCATTTGGCAGGTCTATAATGATGATCTAGAAGAAGATAATTCCGATTGGGAAGAAGGCGAGGGCGGCGATGAGGATGAGGATGAAGATTCAGATATTGATGAAACCGATGGTGATCCAAATGAATCGGCTGCATCGGTCAATGCCAAGGATGAGAAGGATGCTGAGAAGCCAGGTGAGTGGAAGATAAATATATGAATATTTAAAAGATAGTTAATGTTTTTCATGTTGGACTTTTTCAGATGAAACGCATGCTAGGGGCAAGAAGAGAAAGCATGATGGTTAAAAGCAGCATGATCTACAAACTGTATCGTCTTTGTACGTTATACATTTAAATATATACACCAATACAAACAAACACACACATACACATACACACCCACATACTAAGTACAGCAACAACAAATAAGAAATCACATCATATTTTGATAAAACAAAAAATAACAAAACAAAAAAAAAAGAGTAAATAAGAAGGGCCCCATTAGCAAAAATCAACATTTGTTTCGTTACATTTTAAGCTAATTATTCTAAAGAAAAGAAAAACAATGTAATAATCAAAAGAAAAAACACAAAAATGATGATATATTATAAGCGAATACTAAAACAAAAACAATAATAAACACACAACAGTACAGACAACTATAGCAACCGAACCCAAAATGTGGCACTCAAAAAAGTAAATGAAAATGAAACAAGAAGATAAAAAATAGAGAGTTCCAATTAAATTCATGTTTGGCAATTGAATTTCTATCCTGAGACACAATTGTAAAACTGCTCAGCGTTAAGTTAAAAAATTTGTCAAAATATGATTGCAAAAATAATGTACAATTAGAACAAAAGAAACCCCAAACACGTTTTACAATGATGATAATGATGATGATATGTTACATTTGAAAAAAAAAAAACAAAAACAAAATTTGCCAATTTGCGCCTGTAATTTTGTTTTTACGTACGTTTTTTGCTTTATAATTTGAGAAAATATAATTTTTTGATTTGCTGCTTCTCCCCGGTTTCGTGTTACAAAGATTTAAACAATTTAACTGCTAAGGAGGATTTTTAACTAACTCTTAAGTCATTCCTTTTTGAATATACATACATAAAACATTACACAAAAATTAGTTAAGCGCAATTTTAATTTATACTAATGAAAAAATATTGTCAAACACAATCTACTATTATTCATTGTTATCCAAATCCCACATTCTCTCTATAAACTCAAAATTGTTTAAACTTAAATGAAGATACACACATTATTTTAAGTACACACAACTATATTGTCATACAGATTTGTTTCCAGTTCTTCAAAAGCAGTAGTAGCATACATTACAATATATTAGACAAGAATATATGAATATATATATTTTTTCATTTCATTAAACAACAAAAAAATAGCAACAAATGCAATACGTTTGTTAAGGTACAGACAAATTGTATAAACACCGAAAGCGAAACCGAAATACATAAAAATTAAATAATTTTAAACAATCTCGTTTCACTGCTTATAGCATATATAAAAAAACAAATAGCTTAACTTTTAACTAAATATTGGAAATTAACTCCAAATATGCTTGAACTATCGATTATGCCTATCGAAACATCGGCATAATTTTAGCCGGTAACCAACACACAAAAACATCTTAAACGTACATTTCCCAACACTGAGCGGCACTTGAACATGCGCAAAAGAGGAAGCAAGCATTGCACATATGCGGAAGCGAGAGAGTGATATTCAGCCAACGCTGACTACAACGTCGCGACGCTGTCGACGTCTCCTTTATTTGACGTCGAGTCGTCGCAGCGGCTGGCTGTGTTAAAATATACATACTAGAAAAGTAGACTGCGCTGCCTGCTTCATTCTTGGAACAAAAATTTCACTGTTGGCAGCGACTGAGAAATAAAATTGAACGTCGACGTCGCGACGATTCCTCCTCGAAGAAGACCAAATCAAAATAAAAACAAATAAACTATAAAGGGTGCGTGCGCGCCAATTATTTAACAACAATTAGCAAACGAAAGAAACAAAGTGAGTTTTAGTTAGTTCGTTTCATATAAATGGCAATATTGATAAAGTGGCCAATTTACATGCATACACACAAATACATATAGAAATGTATATGTAGACGCGCGCACACACACATCGATACGAATATGCACATGTATAAGTAGTATATTTAATATATTTGTGTGTTTTCTCGCAGTGCACACACTGAGTGCAGCCATCGAAATGGACAAACTGGATGCCAACCTGGAGCAGCAGTTTGATCTCAATCTAATTGAGGCAGTTAAAATGAATCCCGTTATATACGATCGCTCACATTACAATTATAAGCATTTTGTGCGTAAGGCGCAGACTTGGAAGCAAATCGCTGAAACACTTGGAGTTAGCGGTAAGTGAAATTTTAGTGTTGTGAAACGGGTGTCCGAAGGGTGCAACCAGCCCATAAGCTGTGTGGCAAGTGAAATTGAGTATTAGCCGCTGAGGCAACTAAGGCAGCTGGCGCCGTCGTCGTCGCAGCAAATTGATTAAATTCTGTGTTCGTACACGAGAGAAGAGGGAGAGGGTGGAACGGGTGCAGAATGGGCTGGCAACAGAGGCGACATACGACGACATCGTCGACAGCGACAGCGGGCGTCGGCAGCAGGCGGGCAGCAAAAGCAAGTGTACAGAATCGACGCAAAAGTGAACGGCGACGCGACGGAGACGCGACAGACGGTTGTGAAATGACAGGAGCGCATTGAGCTCGGAACGGTTTGGGCGCTGCTAAAACATATTGAAAATTATATAGCTTCATGCGTATTGTGCATTGAATGTATATAAATGCAAACATTTCTTTGTTACATGAAAATATCCTGTTATCTAACCGGTTATATGCGCCCGCTTTTGGGCGCTACAGCTACGCTCCTGACTGCGCTGTCGACAATATGTGCGCGCAGTCAACATTTTTGAAGTTGCTGTACTTTTGCGTCGCAGTAGTTGTCTTTGTCACACACACGCTGCCTACGCCAGCGTTTATTTTTATACAACAGCTACTGCTGCCGTCGCCGCTGCAGCTGCTGCCAACATTGATGTTGGCTGTTCACTCGCACACACGTACACACACATTCAGCCATAAACAACACGCATACAAATAAAGACAATCGTCGACCAACCGAACAGCTTTCATTTCATTTCATGACTGTATACTAAAGAAAAAAAATACAGTTTCGTCTGTTCCCCCTGTCTGTTAAAAATTGTGTGTTCCAAATCCGATTTTGGGGCTTTTCCATAAATGAATTATGCAAGTCGTTTTTTATATTAAATGAAATAAGAGTTTGGCGCCAAACCATTTGAGAAGAAAATATGAAGACGACTCTGTCGTCAGATTTGCTGCCTGGTCCGCGCAGCTATACCAAGCTGGCAGAATCGCGTTACCAATACCAAGCTGGCAGAATCAACTCGTAGTTGTAGTCGACGTCGACAGCAGCAGCGGGCGCGCGCCTGCCGCCAGGCCGCTCGGAAGCTGCTGTCGCTGCTGGCGTGCCACGGATTCAGCTTCAGCTCAGCAGCAGCAGCTACAGCTGCTGCGACTACTGCGCCTGCTGCGACTGCTGCTGCTGCTACTGCTGTTGCTGCCTCAGCTGCGATTGCTGTAGCTGCTACTGCTGTTGCTGCTATTGCTACTGCTGCTGCGGCTTCTGCCAATAGCTAACGTCGTTTGTTCAAGTGTCAGCGGGGGCGGCTGAGGCAACGGCGTTGACGTCTCGCGGTTTGTTTTGGTTTGCAATTTGACGCACACATATGGCTGACGTCTGGCAGCAATGCCGGCGTTGCCATCCCCCTTAAGAAAAACTTGACAAAAAACGCAAAGTAAACAAACTCATATTAGCGCTAATATTTATGAAATAGAATACGAAGCCAGAGGAAAAAATGTTAATTCGTTTTCTTTATGCGGAATTATAATGAATGTATTCTATTTCAGAACAAAAATGTACAAAGCGTTGGAAGAGCTTACGCGACAAATTCGCGCGCGAAATGAAACTATGCCAAGAATCGCGCTGGCGCTACTTCAAGCAAATGCAATTCCTTGTGGACTCCATTCGCCAGTATCGTGAATCGCTGCTGGGCAAGTGTGCTAACGGCAGCCAGAATGCCAATCAAGTGGCCGATCCCACGCAACAGCAACAGGCCCAGCAGCAGACGGTCGTCGACATCTTTGCACAGCCGTTCAATGGCAGCGCCACCACATCCGCACAGGCACTGACGCATCCGCACGGTGAGTACACGATTTCACATAAAACATATCTGATTTTAATAAAGATTTCCCCATAGAAATCACTGTCACTGGAGATGCCCAGCTCGCCACCGCTGTGGGCAAGGATCAGAAGCCATATTTCTATGAGCCGCCGCTGAAGCGTGAACGGGGCGAGGAAGAGCACAGTGACAATATGCTGAACAGCATTAAGATATTCCAGAACAATGTCTCGCAAGCGGTCAGTGCCGAGGATCAGTCGTTTGGCATGGTCGTCACCGATATGCTCAACACGCTGGGCGTGCGGCAAAAGGCCGAGGCCAAGGTGCACATCATCAAGTATCTGACGGATATGCAACTGTTGGCACAGCATAACAAATACTAACTGTCGAGTCGTTTGTAGCATTACCAGCATCAACAGCAATTGCTGCAACTGCTCCAATTGGATAATGTGCTGGACGCTCGATGGTTAATGTAAAGCAGCTACATACAACAACAACAAATAAACAACCAACAATATAAAAAAAAAAAATCCCAAAAACAGGAGTTGCCTGTTTTTTTTTCTAGCTATTAAGTCTTAAAAGTCAAACTAAAGTTTAGAATTAGTTATAAAACAACACACTTCATATACACTTACATAAAACAAAAACATACAATTACGTAAGCACAAACCGTATATATATAATCATGTGTATATATATATTCTTGTGCTTTGATCTTTTGTAGTTGGCCCTACGCCTCCGTTAAACTTTCTAACCCAGTTTAGATGTGTACAAAATGGTAAAAGAAAACTGGTTCTAGAAATTTTTAGTGTACGTAGTTCTTTTTGTAAAACAATTTATGAAATGTTTTTTGCCAATTAATCTTGTAAAACACAGCATATTGTATATTTTTGACTACCATTTAGTTTAAACATGCCATCGGGTTTAGTTTTGTAATTTCTTGTAAAATTAAGACAAATTGTAATCACAAAACAAAAAGAAAAGAAAAACACGTTATTTTAATTTTTTAAGTTCTGTTGTAATATGCTAAAAAGAAAAGAAGAAAACGCTTGAAATTCAAATCGAAAGGCTTTAATTACGATCCTTTTAAGCATATATACACACACACACATATACACAATTACAACCACACGTAAAGCATATTACACAATTACATTGAATATATTTCTGCATATTTATATATACATATATATATATTTTCTGTATACATGAAAAGGTTTTTAAATAACGCTGAAAAACGAAAATTGAAAACATCATAGACGTGTAAATTTTTGCCAAAAACAATATTGTAAGATGCAATGTTGTTTTAACATTTCAATTTACCTAATGTTTTTTGATGTACATTATATCATTAATTGTGCAATTATTTGCAATAAAAAAAGGAAAACCAATATACAAAACCAAGCAAATAAGCAAAATATTTATTTACAATCGTGGGTGCACTTTTTGTAACGAGGTGGCAGCCCTGTTGAGCGGTAAACAAAAAACAGCTGTTACTCTATTTTGTCATGTAGCAGTGCGCTACAAATTTTTATATAATGTCAGCTAATAGTGAAAATGATGAAACAAAAACACCCAAAGATGTTCCAAAAGTAACTGATACATGGGCCGTGAGTAATGCAGGCTTAAATTTGCACCAGATTTTAAAATTGCAAATTACAGATTCGGCCGTGTCACCTGTATAAAGATGAGTATGACGATTGCAGCAGCTTCAAGGCACGCTTCCATCAATATTTCATCTATGGCAAAGACACGGATTGCTCGCAATGGCTGACCGATTTTCAGAATTGCGAACGCTATGAGCGCTCCAATGGCAATGATGTGGAGGCGGGCAGCGCTATAGTCAAAAGCGAGGAGCAGCGCAGATTGACAAGATTGCGTGCACACTATGCGAACGATACGTGGATGAAGCGTAAAGAGCCACCAGAGGATTGGGCCAAGCCGTTGCCCGAATGGCTAGAGAAACGCAATGAAAATACATATTTGGAGTTGAAGCAAAAGGAGCTGATGGGCTTGGCGGTACCACAGGAAGAAGCGCGTTCATATTGTTCTATTATGTAGAAAATAAAGGAGATATATTTAAATCATTTTATTGTTTATATCTGGCAACGCTGCGCCAACAGCTGCTTTGCATTGCGCGTGCTGCGATTGGGGGTGGACAACTTTGTTCAGAAGCAGCCACAAAATTTCGTTATACACATTTCAAAAATAAACAAATTGTTTCCATTAAAGATGTTAAAGGGCAGCACACTAAAGGCTTTGGATGTACGAATTATACAGCGTTACATGCAATCAAGGTCAGCAGGTAAATTGTTAATTATATAATCTCAAGTCTTGGCAACCTTTGCCACAGTATGTAAAAAAAAAAGTTACAAAATTGTATCGAAAGTTTAAAGTTTATAAATGATTAAATTATTAAAAAACTGTTATTGACAAAACGCAGCCTTTCTTGTTGTAGTTGCCAGCAGATCGGACCGCGTCACTATATAAATGGCATCCAGCGCTACTACATAACGTTCAATGATTTTCGCAACAAGAAACGCATGTACACCAAAAAAGAGCTAGTCGGGTGAGTTGTCGGCGAGATGATCTCATTAGTTATAAATTTGACTGATATATGTATGCATACACTTGCTTACAGCTACTCCATGGAAGATATGTACAGCGTTGTCTCCGATGTCAGTAACTATTACAAATTCGTGCCCTATGTTAAGAAATCGCAGGTGCACACCGTCGATCCCGGAGGAGGTGGATTCAAGGCGGATCTGATTGTTGGCTTCCCACCACTCAACGAGATCTACACGTCGCAGGTTACATTGCAGCCGAACAGTCGCGTGAAATCGGAATGCCACGACGGCCGATTGTTTAACTACCTCCTCAATGAATGGCGTTTCAGTCCGGGCCTGAAGGACATACCGAATTCATGTGTTGTCGACTTTCGCGTTGCCTTCGAGTTCAAATCGTTGCTGCACAGCAATATTGCCAATATTTTCTTTGATTTGATATGCGATCAAATGGAGAACGCCTTCATCTTGGAAGTTAATCGTCGCAGTGGCCCGCCCTCTATACGCTCGCATGTACTCAAATCGAGGCGATCCTGACAATAACAAAAACCAATCCAACCCAGCCCAGCTCTACCCCAATCCAATCATAGTCAGATTTCCCATTCATGTTCATGTTCAAATATAAAAAATATCGTAATGTCTGTTTAGTGAAATAGAAGATATACATAATATAAATGTTGACAGAGGCGTTTTATATTTCTTTTGTTATAACAAATTGTAAATAAAATTGAGAAAACACAAAGTTTACACGTGTTTTAAGTACTTAATTGCAAAATTAAAATCTTTTCACTTAACAGTCTCGTTCTTTTTTTTTCTTTTTGCTTTAATACACAACGGATACAAAAGTGTTTTTATATTTTGTTTTATAATAATTGACGGTATGTATTTTATGTTGAAAATTAAATATAAAATTAGAATTATATTGGAATGGCATCGTTTAAGTTTGAGAAACTTTCATAAGTGGCCTACAACATTACAGTTACATGCTTATTAAATATAATTACTCATTTGCTATTTTTTATTTGTTATATATATTACTTAAACTACGTTTAGCTTTCCATTGCGATATTTTAAATGATATACATATGTATATTAAATAATGTAAAAATGGTCTTGCGAGTTTTGTGCGTCACATAAAATGTGTTTTTGTTAAAATTAAAATAAATGCGTTCGAATTTTGTAAAATGAATTCAATTAAATATAAACATGATATATGTTATTTACAGCAGAATATCGCAATACTTTTAAACGTAGTATTTATTAGGCAGTTAATAGATTTAGTTTGGAACACTAAAATATGCCTGAAGAAATGAAGTACAAATATGTTCTCAGATATACATATATCTATTTAAGTATATGCGAGGATAGTCTTCAAAATGATCGAGTAAACAAATTAAATTCATTTGCATTTTTCTAATTTATATTTTCAAGAAATTGGAAATTTTAATTTATCTTCGAGTTAAGATTGCAAATTTTGTAAGACTATCCTCGTTTATGTACGCATCTAATAGATACTATCTATAATTCGAGTGTGTCCTATATATATAATGCTAAGCTCTCTACAATTTTACTTTATACAAGTTGGGTAAGGGGCTTGTGTGTAACAATCTCTACTTAGAGCAGTACAAAAAGTCGACTAACATACAACAGTAAGTGATAATATTTCTTTTTGTATACCCTTTCAGTACAGCTAAATTGGTTAGGGTATAGGTTAGATCACTTTGTGTTTGATTTTTTTTTATAGTTTAGGTTTAGTTTCTGATATTGTCCAGTGAAATTACGCGTGCAACTACTTAGGAAACAATTAAGCTACATAGATCAACAAATAGTTATGCATATACAGGTATGCATATGGCAAATAGCAGCTAATGATTATGTTTATGCAATACAAGGTATATACGTAGTAGATAGGTACAATTCCTTACGCACTAAACGAACTAAACTAAAAGACAAGAAAATTAAATACATATTTCGGACGTATATGAAAGCATGCCAAAAATAACAATATGAACATTAGGTTAACCAAATTCGTTGCGTTTAAAAGATTATTGGAAATTGGGATGCGGCTGAACCATTTCAAATGGTTTCTTTTTTCAAAAAATATCACTTTTGGGGCTTTTCGGGATGGTGGCGATGTGGCTGCCACGAGGCGGCAGCAACAACTGCCGCCAGTTTCCTTCGCTCTCAGTTGTGCTTGGCCCGCTTACCAAACATATAGCCCTTCCAGCGCTCGGCAGTCTGGGCGATTAATGGATCACTGTCGATGGTCGCCAGCAGCAGCAGCTGATTCACATGCGTTGCATGATAATCCCAGCGTGCCAAATTTGGCGCCACACCCAAACTCAAGTGGCGCAGATCGTAGCTGGTGCCGGAGCCGGTATCGTACAGCAACAACATCTTCTTCAGTGAATGCATGCCCTGGGCAAACAATTTGCCCGCCTCGCGTGCTATCTTTCCAGGCGCTGTGCTGTTCAGATCGTACAAGCCGAGCAGTGAGTATATGAAACCGTTGAGCACATACGATGCCGGCGTTGTGGGATACTCCTCGTACCTGGTAAATGGCAAAGGGTTAAAATAGCTCACAGTTTATTCATACACACTCACCAATAGTATTTCTCCATAAACTGAGCCAGGACACCGCCGTCCCGCGAGTAGATGCGATACGGCTGCAGTCCCAAAGAAGCCGCCTTCAAATATCGCATATCTCCTCCAGAATGCCAATAGGCACGTGCCAGCACTGAAATGGCATGCCCTTGGCCCATGGCCGATATCCAGCCGGGACGCAGCTCCGCAAAACCATTCAAACTGCGACGCACTGGATTCGTCCAGCCGCCAGTTTTCATATCCTGATTGTGCACAAACCATTCGGCTGCATCATAGAAATGGGCCAAATGATCGCTCGTCGAGAGCGTAATATTATCGTAGAAGCCAATGCCCAAAAAGGCAATGGATAGCACCTCCAAGTCGCTGCGACGCACCTTCAATGGGGAACGCTTGTCGCCCATGACAATGCCCTTCTGTAGATCAATGTGCAAATCCCTGGTAATGTGACGCCATTTGTTCAGGGAACCAGCGCCCAGGCCATAATAAATATTGGACTCCTGCACGCTGAGTAACAGCTCTGCAGCCAGGTAATGCAAATTGTAACTGTGCTTCGTATCCCGGTTCAGGACGGTCACCATCAGGCTGCTGCTATTCGTGACCAGCAGCAGATCTACACTCAAAACCAGATCCTGCGTCTGATTCAGCTGTATACTAATGGCGCTCTCATAGCCAATCGTTGTCTCGAATTGGACAATGCTCGTGTTGAATTTGTGATGCCAAATGCGTGTCATGTTGCTCGTCTTCGGCGTGTTCCAGTCCATCTGATTGCTATCGGCATCTTCCAGTATGTGGATGCGTGGCGTTTGTTCCGTTAGATTTTTGCTGTAATGCGCCAGCGCAAATTGTGCAATCTGTGTGGGATAGAAGTAGCCACGTTTCTCCCATTGTGTACTCACTGGCACGCCCTCGGCGGCACTGATGCACTTCACGCGATCCCGCACCTCCACATTGTAGTTCTCGAAGTACATGAAGACGCCACGAGGATCGTATTTGCCCTTGGGCAAATTCACCTTTGCATTGCTGTGCATCCAATTGAATTTGGGTGCTTCGCTGCCACTGCTACCTCCTGTGGTGACAGCTCCACTGACATCGAAATACTGCCGCAGAAACGAGAAGGGCACATACACCTCGTTGGCATTCTCGTCCCGTTTGCAGTGTATGCTATATTCCTGATTGATGGCGCATTCAATGTCTTGCAAGGGGCTGGACTGCAAGTCCTGCCCTGCAGCTGAGCTGGCCAGCGTGTCGTAGGTCTGCCGTCGACTCAGCTGACGCACGAAATCCGGCGAGAAACTGAACGCTGCACAGCGCATATAAATGCCCAATGTGATGACCATTACAGCTACCGTGAGCAGCAGCAACACAGCTTTCAGATTCAGACGCATAATGAAGAATACCAGTGGCTCACGCTGCAATTAAATTATCTATTAACTATGTACTTCAATAGGTTAAATTTGTTTTGCTTACCTTTAAATTGTGTGGCTTACGCAGCGCAGTTTCCCGCTGCTGCAGCAGCAGCGTCGACGTCGACGACGGCGGCGTTGGCTGTCCACTCAATTTGTGGACATTGCTGGAGCTGGCTCTGCCACTGGCGTCCACTGACAGATACTCGGACATGCAAATTTGTAGCCTGGTCACACTTTGCGCGAGCGAAGGAGCTTTTCAGTGCTAATTTATGCAGTGCGCTCTAACGTCATATTCTAAATATATACATATGTATATTACACACACTCACACACACAAACACACTTAAATGCGACAACGTTGTATTTGCACAGGTAACTGATGCATTGATTGGGTGCTATTTAACATGATGGTGCAATGGCAGGTCTCTATAAATACTGGCACTGCACGCGCGTCAATTGCACCTGCAATTGCAGTGATTTTCGATTTCGCTTGAACACATATTTTGTGATTTGCGAAAGCTGGCACAGCACAACAATATTAATTCATACAGCTGGTTTTTTAGATAATTTTAAATTATTTTCTATTTATTTATGACTTTTTCATCGCACTCAAGCACTACCCACACTATCAACTGCAAAAGCAAACACAAACACAACTGCAATGAAGGCGAGGAAGAGAGATACTCAAAGTTTATACGATAAATCAAGAACAGAATATTCATCGGTATGTCAAAAATAAATCAACTTCTATTTTGATTAAAGGCACATTTAAATCAATTATTATGCTTCTAGTAAGTGACGGGAATCGACCATAGATAAACAACCTGTTTGGCTAACTTATTTTGAAAAATAATATATTTTGATGAAACAGATGTTTGCCCCATCTCCATATCATGCTACTATATCGCAATAAATACGGAGGTATAAACGCTGATATATGTTTAGTTGGCTGTTTTGACAGCTGACAAGGGTTGCCACACTGTCAAACGGGTTGCTTCTCTTTGTAAACAAAAAATGAAAAAATTTTGAAAATCACAAAAAAATGCATGCAGCCGATTGAAAGTCGTCAATTAAAATAATTTAATATGCGTACCATTCTTTTATTTGTTAAGATGGAGTGAAAAATATGGGAATATCGACTGTATGTTGACTGGCATCCCTAATCAGAGATAAATCAATAGCGGCGTGATTTGTTTACAAAAATGTTGAACTAAATATTTTGGGAGGCAAAGCATAATGCTCAAAGTTAATTTTAAATTGAGTGCAATATGGCAGTTGCTGTTCCTGTTGCTGTTGATAAAAAGCGCAACGCTGCTGGCCTTCGCTTCCCATGGGGATCGCACACAATTCTTTCATAATTGTCGGCAAAACTGCGAACGAACAAATTGCTCAGCCGGTATGTGTAATAAATATTTATATATACTATGTAGGCTATAATACAAAGGCATGCTTTACAGATGGCTTAGAGATACAGGAGCAAGCGGTTAGCTTTTATGGCCAAACGATATTTGATCGGCTCTTTGGATGGCGCTGCACGGACGAATGCTCCTATGGCTGCATGTGGCGCACGGTTTATGCTTTCATGGAGCGAGGCTGGCCCATACCTCAGTTCTATGGCAAATGGCCCTTTATAAGACTATTTGGCATGCAGGAGCCGGCATCAGTTTTATTCTCTGTTCTAAATTTTATCATGCATTTTCGTATGTTGCGTAAATTCAGGTGGCACGTGCGCCCAGATAGTCCATGCTATATGCTCGCCCATATCTTTGCTCTAGTAAGTGATTTATGAATTTAATATGTCCTTTATTGAATTTAGTCTACTCTTAGGTCTGTCTTAATGGCTGGATTTGGTCTGCTATATTCCATACTAGAGACTTTCCCGTAACCGAGCTGCTGGACTATGCCTTCGCTTACTCAATTGTTGTCTGTTCCTTTTACTGCATGCTAATGCGTATGCTGCATCGGTATTCACTATTCTTAAGGGGCGTCATTACCTTGGCTTGCGTCTCATACTACATCAATTACTTTGCCTATCTGAGCTCGGGCAAATTCAATTACTCTTTCAATATGAAGGTAAATGTTGCGACGGGCGTGGTCACGGCTGTGGGCTGGTTTATCTGGTGTCAACGTGTGCGCACTCGAAGGCCGTACTTCAGACGTCTTTTACGGTTTTACGTGTTATTCGCTATGGCCATGAGCCTGGAGCTGTTGGATTTTCCGCCTATCTTTTGGATACTCGATGCACACTCGCTATGGCACTTAGCTACAGTTCCCATAGTGCCATTGTACTACGAGTGAGTATATACATACATATATAAAAAAAATGTATTATGAATCAACTAATCTCTATTGAAATTTGCAGCTTTCTAATTGAGGATTGTCAGACTCTACGCAAAGAGAAAGAAATGGTACAATCCTATCCCTACTTTAACAAGGACATTTAGACATTTAGATTTAGTAGTAGATAAATGGTCGTTATACTCGTCTTGTACTGTATTGTAAATGTATTATACAAACACACACAACACACGCTACATTTGTCCACATTGCGATATAATAACCGGGAGTTTTGGCTTATTATTAGGTCCCGTTGGTACATTCTCAATTTTTCGCATAATCAAGAGACCATCTAACACTCGTCCAAAGACCACATGTTTGCCATCCAAGAAATTACATCTGGCACAGGTGATGAAGAATTGACAGCCATTGGTGTCGCGGCCGCTATTGGCCATCGCCAAAAGCCCAGGTGAATCGTGTTTTAACGTAAAATTCTCATCGGCAAATGTATTCCCATAGATACTGGTCACACCAGTGCCATCACCTTGGACAAAATCTCCGCCTTGTATCATGAAATCCTTGATGACTCTGTGAAAGCTGGCCCCTTTGTACCCAATGGGCACACCGTCCGGCCGATATTCGCCCGTGCAGAATTGTCGAAAGTTTTCGGCTGTGCGCGGCACAGTGTCCGCAAATAGCTCAAATATCATGCGTCCAATTTCCTGCCAATCGCAAGTGATTAATTTTTAATGAAATTATTACTTTCAAAATGATTGACTTACCGTTGTGCCCACAGCTATATCAAAGAACACCACGGGATTGTTTGAGCTGCGCAGTTGTGATTGTATTTGATTCCAGTTGGGCATGTTTAATAAAAAAATATTACTAATAAATGCAAACGTTCAACAATAAAAGGCGCCGGTTCTGGTTTGTTTACGTTTTTGCAGCGATGAAATTACAATAATTGGCTAGTGCGATAGAGCAGTACTACCTCTGTTATCGATAGTTTGCGCCAGTCGGCATTCGTATTAATCGTTCAGCTGTCCGCTCGCACATGTGGCTTCGTTTGTTTTGTTATTGTGAAAGATTTGTGAATTTATTATATATAAATTGTATGCAAGTGATAAACATTTCGAAGTGATTTGAAGCTAAAAACCAACATCTGTTTGAGACCGGATAAACAGACAGAAAGCGGGAAAGGCATTATCATAAAGGGTGAGCGCGCTGACAATGTTTTTGTTTTACCGTTGCCTTTTATACTGTCTTATTTTCTTGGATGGGGTAATTATAATAGTTGATTTGTCTTTTTAATATTGACATATAATTATTGATGTTTGTTATGCAAATTCAAGCACTCAAGTCAAATTGCATGCAAACAATTGACACGATCAATCAAGGGTGCACGATTGATGCTGTCTCCCTTCCACTAAAGTAACGAATTGAAAGCTCTAAAAGCTTCGCTCAAAGTGCGCCTACGAGATTTGTAATTTGTAAAGAGAAACAACTTCTTGGAAGTTAATTACATATATATTTATAATAAAATAAATGCGCATATTAAATGCTAAGTAAATGTTTATGTTTATAAATAAGTGTTTTTGTATTGTTTTGTTTTCTTGTTCATGACAGTTTTAACTATATAATATTGACATGTAGGAACCCGACAATAAATTAAATGAAAAGTAGAAGCGCGGCTTAAAAACTATATAAATATGTACTTAAATTCAAATTGAGCAAATTCAAATCGTTCGATTCTAGGTGCAGGCCTCATTGCAGCTCGTTGATAAACTTCAATAAAAACACAACTAATACTATCTGTATTAACCCGTGTTTGCCCGGGTTTAAGTAAACACAGTTACCGGTTAGTTAATTTGGAAAATAATATTTAATTATTCACGCGTCGTTTACAATGATCAGCCACGGTCGCTGGCAAGAAGAATAGAAGTAGTAAAAGGAACAAAAGTAACAACAATAATAAAGCTCACATACGAAAGCTCATTCCGTGGCTTGTGCCGCGGAGCTTTCTGTGTGTGGATCGTCCTCCACAGAAAGCTCTCGTGGTACGGGTCTCCACACTATCTACATATTTGCACATCTTTTCCTCAATTGCTCGCCTCATCTGTGTCCACGTCCGAGATATCCTTAAGCTTTGTATTATTATTTTGATTATCCTCTGTCGCCTGTTGAAAGTTTTCCTGTATCGTTTTGGGATCAACCACCAAAATGGGTGTACATCCATCCATAAGATGCTCGCTTTGACTCTGGAACTGTTCCCGCGATATGCTGCGCGTAAACGAGAAACGCAATGACTTGGTTCGCGTGAGCTTCTTTTTGATGGGAGGCTTGCCGGAAACAGGCCCCACAGGCTCTGAGCTGGTGCGTTCTGCTTCCGGTGTGGCCGGCGCTGAGCTGATCTCCAGCTGAACATCGCGCAATATTTCCTCCGCAAAGCCTTTGATCTGTGTCCAGGCATCTATTATATCCTTCTCCGTGGCATGTTCATACGTCACGCAGAAGCGTATCACATAGCGTCCATTGAATTTAGCCGGTGTCATGTGCATCCTGCCTGAATGATTGATCTGTGCCAGGAGCTGATGATTGGGCTCATCGCCGGTGCTGTGGGGAGGAAGAAGAGAATATTGTAATATAGGAGAGATATTAGTTTTACTCCATTTTTAAACCTACCGCATGCGGAAGCACACAAGACCCAGGTGCACATCGTTGCGCACCTCGAAGCGTTCGTCCCTGCGCACCAGCATCTCGAATTTCTTGGCCAAGACCATGTGATTGCGTATGTACTCCTGCAGTCCCTTCACGCCATATGTGCGAAAGACGAACCACAATTTGAGCGCACGAAAACGACGACTCAGTGGAATGCCATAGTGTCTGTAGTCCACGCCATCTTTGTGCTCGTGTATTAAGTATAAAGGATCCACAGTGAGCGCTTTCTTCAATGACATCACATCCCGCACCCACAGAGCAGAGGCATCGAAGTTAGTCAGAAGCAACTTGTTGGGATTTGTATTGAATGAGTCGGCGTACTCCAAGCCAGCGGAGAAAACACGCATCTCTGGCAGTATGAAAGAGTTGCCTGCATAGGCGCCATCCACATGCAGCCAAATGCTGGGCACCTGTCGGCACACCTTGCCGATCTCGGAAATATCATCGAAGGCACAGCCACCGGTGGTGCCCACCGTGGCGACCACAAAGAAGGGCGTCAATCCTGCATTCACATCATTCTGTATGGTCTGCTGGAGTAGATCCACGCGCATGCGACCATGTTCATCGGCATCGATAATGCGCAGCTTCACCAGCGCCATTTTGGTGGCTTTCTCCACGCAGGAGTGCGCTTCGCGACTGGCATACGCAATCAGGCTGGGCAGAAAGACGCTGTCATGCACGTCCGTATTGCCCTTCAGCTCTTTGATGGCCCTCGCACGTGCCGTAATGAGGGACACGAGCACACAATCCGAAGCTGAGCCCTGCAGGGCGCCGCCACCAGCGCTGCCCGGTGCGTCTGATATGAATGCCTTGGGCAGACCCAATGCCTTGGCATACCAGTTCATCACAATTGTCTCCAGTTCCGCGGCAGCCGGGCAACTGGCCCAGCTGAAGCCAATGGAGCCAATGGCGCTGCCCAGCAAATCGCCCAGCACCGATGGGAAACTGTTGCCCGATGGAAAGTAGGCAAAGAATTTCGGATGATTCCAGTGCACGATACCTGGCATTATCTTCTGCTCAAAGTCCTCGAGCACATCTTTAAACGATTCTGGTGATTGGGGCGCGTCAGCTGCAATGTAAACAAATCAAGACAGCTTGTTAGTTGGCCCTGGAAACAGTTTGGCTTTGAATCTATACTAAATATAGTATATATATATATAGATGTTATATGTGTAGTTTATCTATGTACATCTTTTAGCACCTATAAAGCTGTTGCCTATACATTTTGTTATTTTTGGCAGCGTGCGGCAAAGATCAGCATCATTCCAGCACATATCTTTATCTACTCCTCCACCTGTGTGTGCGCGCCTAATTAATTGATTTGTTTTGTTGCGGTGTTCATCAAAACGTAAATATTTAGCTTAACTAACTGTGCGCAATTCGCTCGAAATTCGCCAGAAAAAACACCAAAAATCTTATGACCCAACTGCCTGATGCCCCACATTGGGCCCACGCTACAGTTTTTAGTAAAAAAAAAACGCAGTTTGTTTTTTTTTTTCATGGATTCACGGTTACCATGTGGGCTTCTAGAGAGCTATAAGTCAATTCGCATTGTTTGCTCGCAATTAGTCAACATGAAATCCACAAGTTTCTCAAGTGTCTGTCGAGTGCAGGTTTTTTTATTGTATTTATTGTTGTTGAAGATTTGTTTTGTTTTTTCTTTCAATTTCTTTTTTTTTTTTATATTTTGTGTGAAGCGAAATTTATTTTTCGTTTTGCTAATTTGCTTAGAAGCCTTTAACTAATTGTTGTTTACATGCGCGATCTCTCAACCAGCTCTGACTGGCAATATTTTTATAGTTTATAAACAAAATATGTATGTTCTCTACATTGCATCAAAATAGCGCAGGCATATTTCATACTTATTTTCTTATTTTTGAATGAATTTTGCATTCCATTGAGTAAAGAGAAATATATTTATAATTGCTACAGCAAATTTATACGCGCATTATTTATAAATTGTTTGTAAATAGACCAGCTTAACGAGGTTATTTATGTGCGGCTTATTTCGTACCTGGCAACAGTTTTTTCAAATATCCAGGATCCAGTGTGGGCGCCACATCGCGCTCCTCAATTTTGCTGCCATATTCGCATATATAATCGATCACTTCCTTGCCATATTTACGGAATTCTTCCACATTCATTTTGCAGTTTTTTTTTTTTTTTTTTTTTTTTTTTTTTTTTTTTTTTTTTTTTTTTTTT